>JAYEVD010000065.1:0-286598 GCA_036346405.1 Phyllostachys edulis | reverse complement strand
TAGCTCGCTGGCGGTCCACTCTATGTGTAGTCATACCTCCTACCCCCGGTGTGGTCTACAAGACCTCCTCCGTGACATCTCCGCACCTCTGACCTACCTTGAACTACTCAGATCTCCTCAGACATCCTCAGATTTCCTAAGACCTCCTAAGACCTTCAGATCTCCGCAGACCTCCCCGGACTTTCCTTGACCTACAGGATCTCCTTAGGAACTCCCTCAAACTCCTGGACCACTACTAGATGTCTCACAACCTCCCCTATATGGTCTAAGACCACTACCAGATGCCTCTCGACCACCCCTAGCTGATCTAAGACCACAACCAGATGACTCACGACCACCCCTATATGGTCTAAAAATCATTACCAGATGTCTCAAGACCTCCTCAGGATCCCCTTGGATTTCCCAAGACCTCCAAGGACATCCTCCGGATCTCCCCTGACCTCCAGGACCTCCTCAGGAACACCCAAGATCTCCTCAGGACATCCACAAGACCTCCTATATCCTGTTGTCGTATTCTTAGGACCTTCTACTCCAGACCTCTTGCACCTCTTTTGTCGTATCCTCACGACCTTCTCAGGACTTCCCCAGCACGTCCCTACAGTGTTCCTCAGGACCTCCCCAAAGACGTCTCTACAAGGTGTTCTCAGACTCCCCAAAGACGCTCTCTACAAAGGTTTCTTCAGACCTCTCCGTAACGCTCTCCTACAGGTTCTCAGACCTCCCCAGACATCTCTACAGATGTTGCTCAGACCTCCCCCAAAGACGCTCTCTCTGATGTTCTCAGACTGCTAGGACGTCTCTACAACATCCCTTAAAGACCTCCCCAAGACCACTATAGGACTCCCTCAGGAACTCTTTCAGACCTCCCAGGATCTCCACGGGACCTCTACAGGACTTCCCCGAGACCTCTTCAAGTGCTCCCCAGGATCTCCTCGGGACAACTCCAGGTTACCCTCGGGACTTTTTTCGAACCTCCCGGACCTCCAGGACCACCCCGAGACCTCCCTAGAACCTCTCCTGACCACCCCAGATCTTCTACAACTGTGTGTGGTTGTACCACAACCATCAGCCATTACCTGGTCGTTGTCCTGCCTTGGGTTGACTATGAGTGCCGATCAAGACGGAGGAACAAGAAGGCTAGATGGATAGTGGTGAGTACTGATCAAGACTGAGGAACAAGAAGGCTACATGGATAGTTATGAGTACTGATCAAGAACTGAAGATCAAGAAGGCCAAGAACTAGGTCACAGGCCCACAGTCGATTGCCGGTGGGCATATCGTGAAGGATTCCACATGCTGCGCTTTGGCACTTCTTCCACTGCTCACTCTCTGAGTGGATTGGGCCTGTTTGGCCACTCCGCAAGTCAAAAGCCGTAAGGTGTGTTTGTCTTTGTTTATTATTATGTAATAATTGAACAATTTCGAGATATGTATTTTGAGCCAACAATATAACTGTGTGTCAGCTACTGATCCAAGGAATGACACAACTATACACAGTGGATCTCAAGCTCCAAAATTGGGGTCTGACAGTAGCAGAGGGTGCCACACCGCAGGCCTGAGCCCACGCCACGCTGCCAAGAGTCGCAGGAGCTCACCATGCCGGTGTTCTCGATTTTTTTCCCTTGTTTATCCGATCAAACCCAAACCTCCAAGGAGCAAAGCCAAGATGTTCCTCCCCATCTCTGCTTTCCATCCTAAAGTCAAACCCATGTTCTCTAGTTTTTTTTGATATGTTGCATCCTCCATTCTTTTTTTGTTACACCGCTAAAAAATGTTACGATCGTCAAAAAAATATTGTATAACCGTTCTTTGAGATGTTATGTCCCGCTGAAAAAATATTGCATATTATTCTTGAGATGTTGCACTGCTGAAAAAATATTGCTACTCGCTGAAAAAAAAATATTATGCTATCGAAAAAAAATGTTGCATCCTGCTCACGGTGATGTTGCAAGATTTTTTAACGATCATTTTCCCAAATGTTTGTTTTGATTCTGAGATTTTTGATATGTTGCGCCCTTTTTCCAAATGTTTTTATTTTATTTTGAGATTTTTTGAGATATCCTCTCTCTTTTTTAAAATATTGCATATGAATTTTTTAATAGAGCCATACGTCCGAGCTATAGTCGCGCCCTATTAGAATCCCTTGGTGTGATCGTGTGGAACAGAACACCCAGCCGAGCTAGCCAGCGGCAGCTCTTGTGCAGAGTCTATCAATAGAACCTAGATCCCATTCAGCCTTTCAGTCATTGGTCCAGTCCCATTGGAAACATTTTTGGAAAAAATTCAAGAAAGGTCATAAAGCATTATTTTAGGAAAAAGTTTTTTAAAGCCCCAAAATTGGCATGTTGCACACCACCTCATCACTTGGACGTACATAAGTAACCCGCGTACACAAGCATCAATGGAGACTGGAGAACATTGGGTGTACGAGGAGGTGGCCAACAGAGGAAGCACACAGATACTTCAAGCAGAGGGACCAATAAATTGTGCTATTAGCTTTTAACTTGATAACAATAAGGTCATTATTTTGCCTTTTACAAGAAAAACGAACTGGAAATAACTGAAACACGAGTTCAATCTAACAATGTACCATTGTTAGCTTATCAATTAACTCCTTCACAAGAGAGACGCAACTTGTAGCTACATGCTCGAAGCCATCGGTTGCCATGGCAGGTTTTAGATTTGTAGGAGAGTCAAGGAACTCCAAGCATGCCTCCTTTAGCCCATGGCAATGGTGCTCCTCAGTTAGAGCTTGGATGGTCAATGCGGTGTTCACGTCTATGTACTCCACAACTTATTTTTGTATATCAACTTCAACCTCGGAAGGTTATATCTAGAGCTCTTTCACGGTGCATATGAATCTTCGTGGACCAACCATTCTTTCAAACCTAACAGATCGGATGAGTTAGGACTTGGTTACGAATCGGATGAGTTAGGATTTGGTTATACTTCCCCACGAAGTATAAGGTAGTAGAATTCGCTTAGGGGCCAAGTTGTAACATGCCAATCAAGCAAGCAAACTTACAAAGTCATTAGCGGAACAATTGGAAGAAAGGGAAACGACTAGTGCCCGGACGTACGATCCGGGCACTAGCGTCGGATGTTGCTTCTGCCATCGGATCTATCTAACGACCATAACAGCAACTGTTTGATCTCCTGATTCTACTCGGGACACAAGATCCATCTCGCAGGCGTCCCCTTCGTCCTCGTGAACTCGCCTCAGTCTTGCTCTAAAATTACTTCACAATCCATCTAATAGGCTCATCCGACTCTAAACATTGATGTTATGGCCCTCTTGATTCAGTATATATATATATCACAAAAAGAGATACAGAATGTTCAGGAGGAAGGGGACTGGGAAGAACTGGACGGGGAATAAAAGAACAGGAGGGGAAAGTTCAGAGCCGTGTTTTCAGACAATGCTTTTTTCATGCCCCTCTACAGGTTCGGGTTACAATAAGTAATAGCCTTTCCTAACAGCACCGACAAGTGGGTCCACTGAATATCCTTCGGCACCTAACACAAAGCTCAAGAAAGCCATTCCGCCGTCGGATAACGATCTTTTGGTTTCCGCCTCCTCTTGCTGATCAGTTGGTTTGGCAGGACAGAACCTTCTCCTTGTTCATCATCCGACACATCAACCGGTCCCGTGACATCACCCCCCCCCCCATCTTCAGTACCGGCTTGACCCCAAGCCGGAGCTCGAGGAAAACGAGTCCGCAACTCACTGAGGTCTTCCCAGGTAGCACTTGCAGGTGAAGATCTGGACCATTGCACAAGTACCTGTGTCCCAGAGGATGAACCTGCTTGCTGCAGTCGGTGGCTTAACACCCGCTCCGGCACTCTGTCATCAGCAGGCACCAGCAATTTTCCTGCACTATTTCTCCAAGAGCTAGTGCCTTCTTCAACTGGGATACATGAATCATGGGATGAATACTGGATGTGGACGGTAGTTTCAGTTTATAAGCGACTGATCCAATCTTCTTCTCGATTTGATAGGGTCCAAAATACCGAAAGGCTAATTTGTGATTGGTTCTCAGTGCAACAGAAGATTGTACATAAGGTTGTAATTTGAGATATACCCAGTCATTTGGATCGAAGCTCCTCTCTGAATGTTTCTTATCCACCGGAAATTTCATTCTTTGATTGGCCCGATTAAGGTGTTGGCGAAGCAAATTTGTCATTAGTTCTCTGCGTTGAAGCCATGTGGTCAAATCAGTTGAAGCACATGAGGAAGAGTCCACAACTCCAAAGTGGCGCGGGCTGTGACCATATAGCACCTCGAATGGTGATTTTTTAGGTGCTATGATAAGAGGTACTCCTCCGCTTTTAAATACATGACGCTTGACTAAACATACACCAAACTTATCTAACTTTGACTAATAATATATGAAAACTATTTAGATTGATCATGAGTGAATAGTATCATTAGATTTGTCATGATAAATATTTTTATAATATAATAATTTTGTAATTTTTACTAACAAAATCGATAAAAAGTAATGGTCAAACTTATATAAATTTGATCGCACGCTGGTCAAACGTCATGTATTAAAAAACGGAGGGAGTATTATACTAGAATTCAGCCAATGGCAGCCATTCTGACCATTTCTTTGGGCAAGCATGCACAAAACAGCGGAGATAAGTTTCTAAGCATTGATTGACGTGCTCTGTTTGTCCGTCGGTTTGGGGGTGGTAGGCCGAGCTCATATGCAATTGAGTATTCACTAACCTAAACAACTCCCTCCAGAGTGTGCTAGTGAAAATGCGATCCCAATCTGAAACTATGGACTGAGGCAGACCATGCAATTTGAATATGTTGCTGACAAACAACTGAGCTATTTGCAAGGCTGTGAAGGGATGAGCCAACAATACAAAGTGAGCATACTTTGAGAATTTATCTAGCACCACCATTATAGTGTTGTATGATGCTGATTTCGGTAGCCCCTCAATGAAGTCTACAGAAACTATTTGCCAAGCATGTTCAGGCACAGGAAGGGGTTGAAGCAGTCCCGAATACTTCACATGTTTAGATTTCGCTTGTTTGCAGACTGAACAAGCTTTAACAAAAGTTTGGATGTCGCTCTTCATTCCGGGCCATGCGAATAGCTTTTTAATCTTTTGGTAGGTAACTTGACCACCAGAATGTCCCCCAATAGCACTGGAATGAAAGGATTGCATAATTCGTCGCTACAGAATAGGATTGTTGCCTACCCACAAGCGTCCCGCATAACGCAAGATCCCATCTGTCAATTGAAACTTCGGATGCGCAGCGTTGTTGACACTCAGTTCAGAAAGCAGTTTACTTGTTTGAACATCTTGCTGGTATCCTTCAGTTAACTCTTGCAACTAGGTTGGTATACAAGTGGAGATTGCCGATAATCTTTCATCCTGGTCTGAATCTTTTCGCGATAATGCGTCCGCCGCCTTGTTTTCAACCCCTTTTTTTGTATACTACCCGATATTGCAGTCCCAAAAGTTTAGTCATGGCTTTCTGCTGCCAGGGAGTTATGAGCCTTTGATCATCAAGGAGAACCAAGCTACGCTGATCGGTTCGAATCACAAATTCTGCTTGCTGAAGGTACAGTCTCCAATGTTCTACAATGAGGAGAATAGCCAAACTTTCCTTTTCATATGTTGACAAACATTGAGTCTGGGGTCCCAAGGTTTTACTCAAATATGCAATAGGATGTCCCGATTGCATTAAGACTACCTCGATTCCTCTATCAGACGCATCGGTCTCAATTTCAAATGGTTTCCTGAAATCCAGCAATGCCAACACGGGTGTTGTGATCAGTGCATTCTTTAGTGCTTGAAACGCCTCCTCTTGCTCGGTAGTCTATAGAAAAACCACATTTTTCTTCAATAGCTCGGTCAGCGGTCAACTGATTAAGCCAAAATGGCGTATGAATTTCCGATTATAACCGGCAAGCCCCAAAAAACCCTTGACTGCCTTGACATTTGCCGGGCTTGGCCAATTCTGCACAGCTTTGATATTCTTGTAATCTGCAGCCACCCCAGATTGACTGATAATATGACCAAGATAAGTCAATTCTTGCTTGGCAAAAGAACACTTAGATCTTTTGAGTTTCAGCCGGTGTTCTTCCAGAATTGCCAACACCTTTTTCAGCATTTCCTCATGACTTGAGAGATCCGGACTATACACGAGAATGTCATCTATAAAGACAAGGACCCCTTTTCGTAGATATGGTGCCATAATGGTATTCATGAGCCCTTGAAAAGTCGCTGGAGCACTGGTCAATCCATAAGACATAACTCTGAATTCAAAGTGTCTATGGTGGGTTTTAAAAGCAGTCTTATGTTCATTTGTCGGTTTCATACGGATTTGGTGATAACCTGCCCGAAGATCCAGGCTAGTGAACCATTGCGACCCCGCTAATTCATCTAATAGCTCATCAATAATAGGTAATGGATAGCGATTCTTGACTGCAGCCACATTCAAGTGTCGGTAGTCAACACAAAATTGCCAAGTTTTATCCTTCTTTTGGACCAGCAGAACTGGGTATGAAAAAGGACTAGTACTTGGTTGGATTATCCCTTGAGCTAGCATCTCTTTAACTTGTTTTTCAATTTCATCTTTCTATGCCGGCGTATATTGATATGGCCTAAGATTCACTGGCTTGACTCCTGACAACAATGGTATAGTATGATCAAACTCCCTCTATGGTGGTAATCCTTCCTCAAAAAGATGATCATAATCCTTCAATAACTGCAATATGGTTGGAGGTATATTCATTTCAGTATCCTCCACTAGTTCCATAGAAAATAGCCTTGTCATTGGTGGATGTTCAACAATGGTTTCAGGTGCTTGCTGCCAAATAAGATAGCATTGAGGCCACCCTGATTTGATACCGTGTAAACACACATGACGATCCTGGTGCCAAAAGGACAATGTCTTCTTTACCCAGTGAATATTCATCGGACTGTGTTGTTCCAACCAGTCTACCCCAAGAATGAGATCATAATAGCTTAGCAGCAATACTCTGAATGTGGTAGAAAAATTATGTCCTTGTACCAACCAGTAACACTGATGAAACTCTTGTACACTCTTCATTAAACCCTCGTTTGCTATGCGCACTTGAACTGGTCTTGCAAACCTTTGAGTACCCTTCAGTCGTTGAGCCAGTGCTTCACTGATAAAGCAATGCGAACTGCCCGAATCCACCAATGCTACTACTTCTTGATCTTGTATAAGGCTTTGCAAACGGAATGTCTTGTAACTTTCAGCACCACTAGCTGCTTATTGAGAGAGAGACATTAAATCGGCCTCATGCCTAGAGTTTGTTCCTCGGCCTTAGGCGATTCTTGGTCGCCCACAGTCATCATATCCCAGAGTTCCTCTACCACATGTAATTTAACGGTGGAAGCACATTTGTGTTCTCGGGACCAACGCTCACCACATGTATGACAAAGACCCTTAACTCTGCGGTAAGCTCGAAGAGCTCCCAACTTGTTATCTAAAGGATTATTTCTTGATCCTTCTTGCCCTCTGCGATCCTCCTGTCGACTTCCCACATTCGGTATTCCTCTTCCCGGTGGAGGTGGAAGAGCAATGCAGTACGCAGGTTCGGGCGTACACTAGGTGTGAAGTCCCCCCGACGCGAGTCCCGCCTCGATGTTTCCAGTATTTCCTCTTGTAAACAAGCAAGGGCTACCGCTGTGTCTAAGTCAGGTGGTTGGTGTAATAACACTGCCGATCGTATATCACTTCGGAGCCCATCCGCAAACTGAGTTACAAAAAAGATTGGACTCCAGGAAGCATGGTGTGCCAACAAGTTGTGCATAAGTTTATTGAAATTCCCTGTGTAATCTGCTACTGAGGTGTTTTGACGAAGATGATTAAACTATCTAACTAGTTGCTGAAATTCCTCCTTCCCAAATCTGCTGCATACTGCCTCTGCAAATGCTTCCCAGTTGACAAATTGAGAGTGAGCTCTGGACGCTTGCAACCATAACAGTGCACCTCCAACAAAATACATTGCTGCCATGCCAACCATGAACTCAGGTTGAGTGGAACAAATCTGAAAATAATTCTCACATTTCAATTGCCAAGCCTTGGTGTTCTCTCCGTCAAATGGTGGGAAATCCAGTCTCGGTGGGGGAGTATGATGATAACGAAACATGCCAGAATTCCTACAATTTGTTCCTTCAGGATCACCATTGAAATTGCTTGCATTAAAGTTGTCATACATACCATGGTTCAAGGGTACCGATTTAACCTCATTCCCCATCGGTTTTTCCTCAAGAGGATTCTCTTTGGCCGATCGCCCCTGATTAGGCTTCCGATCACCAAGATTTAATCGGTCACTCCTTGCCCATGATCCAACTTGCTCTCCGGCAAAGGAAGGATCGGCGACAGATCCCCAGGTTTCAGCGTCAACACCGGGTTACGAGCCATCTGGGCAACCTGTGATTTCACTTCTCCCATCTCAACTCGAACCTCATCCACGGAAGACTCCATTGGCTTCCACCTCTGCAGATCTAACACAGCAGGTTTGATCTCTTCCACGGATGCGTGGATCGCCTCACTCCGGTCTTGAAGAGCTTTGATCGAATCACTTTGGGCCAAGATAACCCGAGTTAACTTGGCGATTTGCTGCTCCATCTCCCGAGACTGAACTTGTGCATGCGCTGATACCTTGGGTAATCCAGATTCAGACGCTTCCGATACCAATTTGTTACGCCCTCTTGATTCAAGGTGTGTGTGTGTGTATATATATATATATATATATATATATATATATATATATATCACAAAAAGAGATACGTAATGTTCTGGAGGAAGGGACTGGAAGAACTGGATGGGGAATAGAAGAACAGAGGGAAAGTTCAAAGCCGTGTTTTCATACAATGCTTTTTCATGCCCTCTACTGTGTTCAAGTTACAATAAGTAATAGCCTTTCCTAATAGCACCGACAAGCGGGTCCATCAATATCCTTCGCACCTAACACAAAGCTCAAGAAAGCTGCTCCGCCGGATAACGACTGTTGGTTTCGCCTCCTCTTGCTGATCAGTTGGTTCGGCAGGCCAGAACCTTCTCCCTGTTCATCATCCGACACATCAACCGGTCCTGTGACAATTAAGGACCCATTATCACTTTAAAAGAGCTCTGCCTCTAACTATTCGATAAAATCCCTCTAATTGAGAGCCCATACAAATTGTGGAGATGCCTACTCACACGATAGGTGATGGTGGGCCTTACTAATGATAGTCAAGCAGTGGAGAGCGAGGGGGGAGGGGGAAGAGGATGGAGCTGCAAGAAGATGGTGCCTACATTTAGTCGACATCTATGACGGTCGTGTAAGTGTTGGGATCTAAATATAAAAATTTAGACTATTTGTGTATACTGTGCTAGTACAGAATCATGTTAGTGTATACATGTGTCAAACCCTAAATTTACAATCCAGGATCTTCTATGATCACAAAGACTAATCCATGGATCAGCCAGAGTGCCCACAATTATATCATTGGATATCAAAACACATATCTCAAAATTATAAAGTTATTACATAATAATAAACAAAGCATAAATATGCCAAACGGTTTTTGACTTACAGAATGGTCAGCTAGACTAAATACCTTTCAGTGAACAACCACAAAAGTAGAATAAAATATAACACGTGGAACCCTGACAATATACCCACAGGCAATCGACTAGGGCACGCGATCTAATTTTTGGCCTTCTTGATCTCCACTCTTGATGAATGCTCATAAGTGCTCACATAGCCTTCTTCTCTTACTGTACTGAATAATAATATTTAGCGAGTATGAGTACACAACCGTACTCGCGAGCCAATGCACAAAATGCAGTTATATAATATGCAAGGCTAATCAAAGGAATGGCTTGTGGGTCTTTTAATTGTTTGCACAAAACCACTTATTGAAATAGATTAAGCAGTAGCAAATCTTGAGACCTAGTATTTTTAACTAAATAAATTCAATTTAAGCTTTAAATTAAACCGATAAAATCCAAATGATTGTTTTATTATTAAAGCTTCAAAGGAAATCCCCACTTTAAATTAAATAATTTAATTATATTTTTCAACAAATGAAATAACTTTCAGAAAAAAGTAAAAGAAATAACTTAAATTGAACTCCAAGAGAATATAGCAAAAGAATTGGAGATACTCCAATAAACTCATTTTGAATTTAATTAAAGTTTGATCTAATCATTTAAAATATTTTTTCAATCTGTAACTTCAATTTAAGCTTTACATTTAGTCGATAAAGTGCAAATGATTCGTTTTATTTTTAAAGTTTTAAAAAGACTCCGAAAAACGGGAACACTAAAAAGGAATAAAAAGAACTCAAGGGAAATAACAACAATGTCTTGGAAAAAGGAATTCTAAGATAAAACCAAAAAATTAAATAAACAATTTTTATTTAAATGAAGTTTGATTTACTCACATTAAATTGTTTTTTTTAATTTATGAAATTTTAAATTAAGCTTTAACATTTCTGGAAAATCAAATGGTTCTGTTTATTTTGAAAATTTCAAAAGACCAAAAAATTGGGATGTTACAACTATTTCTCTTGGTTTTGTGTTTACTACAAGTAGTAAATGTTTTTCTGTGTGCTGGAAACTTATTTTATCTGCCTCTTCTTTTGAGAAAGGAATAATGGAATAGTTTTACAAAACCTTATAAAGTGTATAGTGGCAACTGGTTGGTGGTGGTCAAGTGAATGATAGTGGTGAGTCTTTGGGTACCAAGCTATTTGAAGAGCAATAGAGGGTGAATTAGTTTTGTCTTATAACTCCTAGAGAGAATTTGATTTAAATGGAATGATTGTCGTTGAAATAAAACTGATTATTGTTACAACTAATAGAACCTATAGTGATTTGTAATCCAAGAACCTTTGTTCATGTTAGTGGAATATTGGAATTATCAAAAGTTTGAATCTTGGTCAATTAGTTAGGGTATTGCGAATGGGTATATTAGGGTTGTGTAGGTGAAACTGAATGTTGTGGTTTAGTGAGAGTCCAAGATTGGTGAAGTTAATCATTTTGGGTAGTTAATTGATTAGTGAGGATTATTAATGTTAATGACTGAGTATATTGTTTGGATTGCGGGAATTTTAGTCATCGGATCTGAGAATTTTCCTATCATTTATACCAGAAGTTCACTATAGGAGTCTTGGAGGTTAAAATTGGGCTTGTGTTTTATACTAGAACCTTGGTTGCCTAATGACTATGTGTAGAAGTAGTAGAATAAAAGTGGATTCCGAATAGTATGATGATCATTGATAAAGTCATTTGGGTGTAGTAAATGAGTGTTTGTACTGAGAATTTCAAGTTGATTATATGATGATCATTGATAGAGTCCTTTGGGTGTAGTAGATGAGTGTTTGTACTGAGAATTTCAAGTTGATTATCCCTAAAGGATTGAAGTGATGTGATTGTTAGTGAAAATCTTTATTGAAGTGTTGGGAATCATTTGATAAAAATAATTCATTTGGTAGAGGACTAGACTAGAGTCTCTTTTGTGGGTTAGTACAGTCCCTCTAGATGAGTGTGGTTGTTGCTCTTGGGTTGAGCATCGCTTTGAGTTTGTCGATTAAGAGGAAGGAGTTAGTGTGATAATTTGGAATCCCATGATTTGAGAGAAAATTTATTCCTAAAACAAAAATTTAGAAAAGAATGTTTTCTCGGGTAGTGAAATGCTCTCTTGATTCTTATTTGAACTATGTGTTTATGACAGAGGTCGTTTGCAAGTTGAATTGACTTATTGTTGGCATGTGTGGCTCTTTCCAGTTTAGAAAAAACAAAAGAAATGATTGATTTGGACATTCGAGTGATTTCTTCTTTGACTTACGTGATGTTTATTTGCAAACTGTCTACTTGGAAAGTGGAAATGTTTTCATGATGAATCTACGATTTTGGATTTGACTCTTTTGGTAGGGAGTTGGTAATGCGTGGCGATAAGAATCCTTTATTTTCAGTTGGGTTCTATTTGTAAAAGAGTTTGTTTAAAATGAGTTCTGTTGTGCGTCCCTGGTTAAAGGAGATTCTCCTTAAGATATCGATTGAGAGATGAAACAAGAGTTCTGTGTGTTATTTGCAGGTTACGTGGTTTTGTACCAAAGGGAAGGTTGGCCCAAGGTATATTAGTTTGTTTCTAGAAGGTGTGGGGGTTTTGGAAGATAGCGTATCATTAGGATCGTCTCGAGTCCTAGCGTGGGGGTACACAACGTTTTGTATGACCTGATGTTAAGAGAGTACTTGAGAGATCTGAAGTGTGAGGTTTCGCTAGAGCCGTTAACCAACGAGTAAAACCGTACCTTTGAGTCCCGTCCGATGCGTATTCTAGGGAGGTCGGAGCGAGTGTTGAGGCACAATATATTGGTATACGTCATGGTGTTGTAGTCATGTTAGTCCGAGAGAGTGACAACTTGGGAGTTGGAGTCTCGCGTGCGCGAGCAGTATTCAGAATTGTTCATGTCGGGTATGTGTTAATTGTGGTTAATTTTAGTTTTGAAGATCCTTCGAGCAGAATCGTCGAGTAGAATTCGGTCTAATTTCGCTTAAAGGGGTAGAATGTAATATCCCATTGAATTATTTGAGTACTTAACAAATTAAAGGATGTAATTAAAGAATTAATTCATAATTTAGAGAGGGAATTAGAGGTGGCCTTTGGCCCGTCATTGCCCATTAGAGAGGTCGGTTGTCTGGCCCAAGAAGGAGAGGGCTGGACCACTGTTTATAAGCAAGGGAGTAGAGGAGGCCAACCAAACCCTAGCTAACCCAGCCCACTCCCTGTGTAGGAACCGCTCCTGCCGTCGCCCCTGCTACCTTACATCTGCTCACTGCTAGCAACTCGCATGCATTGTCAGCGCCCTATAGCCGCCAGGTTATCGTCATCGTCCGCCTTGCGCGCTTCATCATTGTCCAGGTCAAGCTATCGCCATCACTAGTCACAGAGTGGCTTTTTTGCTCTACTACAGACGCTACTATGCACACATGCATGCATCGCTATCGCTATCGCTATGCGTTTGCTGCTCTTGCATTGCATTCCTTTGACTAGATAATTGTGCTGCATGTTTTGTATGGAGACATATTGGGTTCTACAGTAGAAGAGAAAGAAAGGAAGAGGAAGGGAGGTGATAAACCCACGAAGGTCCTGTTTTGGCTCAATCTTTCGATGAGAAGGTAAGTTCGGTTGTAGACGCTCAACTTTTATGATCCTGGCTACGAACTCGCAAGGATCGAAACCACGCAATCGCTGAACTTATCGACAAGTCGTTATCAACCGTGCACGAATACCCGGATGACCTGACCACGAAGGTCGATTCTTGCATACACCGAAAAAGCACACACGAACAAGATAAAAAGCAATCTGAAATTGCGAATAGGAATTGAATGTATTGATAAGTGGGGTTCCAAAAAACAACGTTTGGTTGTACTAGCCGCACAAGCAAACAAAGTATAAAGTAGCAAAGCTAAACTTCAATCAACAAAACCCCCGAACTAGATGGGCGATGCCTAGCCTTATATTGGCACCTAAGGGTGCGGCCAACACACACATGACCTAATGTTGATTCTATCTCGAACTCCCATATCACACAAAGATTCTTTCCTAAAACAGTTATGGAAAGATTACAATCGACTCCATCTAAAAGATATATACTATAACAGACTGGTCGTAGGACTGGTCCTAGAGTGGTCTTGAGGAGGCCCCGAGGAGGTCCTAGCGAGGAGGTCCTAGAGGAAGGTCTTGGATGAGGTCCTGGAGCGCAGCACGGACCTGCCACGTGTCGCATACTGGGAGGTCCTAGAGGGAGGTCATGGAGGAGGTCCTGGAGCGCCACGTGTCGCGTACCGGGAGGTCCTAGAGGAGGTCTGTCGACAATCAAATCGCCGATCTTATGAAAATAAAAAGGAGGAAAATGACGTAGAGTATCCTGGAAGAGAATGGGGCTGCTTTTTATTTATATGAACTGGTTTACAAGACTTGACTAGGACTATCTCCAATTACATCAATGTATTGAATACTACTGCTTCGGCTTCTGTGTTGCCTTCTGTTGTTCGCTGTTATGTGTGCCTCTGTCTCCTCGTCTTCTGCGCTTCACCATTAAATAACTCTCGAAGGGGCGGCGCATTACTCGGGAAAGACGCCCTCGATGAAACATTACAACCGGTCGGGGTTTAAGGTAGTTAACAATGTGCTAATCGCCTCGCGGTTAAGTATTTGTGAGACATTTAACCGCAAGGTGGTTTATCGTCGAGTCTTGTATGTTATCGTAAGTTATGGAACGTTTAGCACGGTTCCATTCATCATACTTATTAATGGTACCTGCTCATAACATTTCCGAAGTACCACCTGGTCTGAACCTAGTCCGACTGTGGTACCCATCGTAACCTCTCGAATCCTTACGATCGCTGAGGTCGTTAACTTTAGGGTTATGACCATGAAGACGATGGTCTTTTATGTATTTAAATTAATACATAAAGGTTTCAATCATCGTCGTGAGCCCCTAACTTTAAATGAACATGTCGTGAACGCCTTCTCCGATGAATTCATATCGCAAGTACCACCATTTAATGTCGTGACATCCGAGGTAGTTTGTGTTCATTCTAAAGTTGACAACTTGCCTTGGGAACCAAGAGTTTTCTTCTCCTGGGCTTAAAAAGAAGCTTTTTGCCGCTCAGACTTTTAGGATAACCTCCGATCGAATTCAAAGACCCGAGGCTATAAAATCCCCATCGCTAGACCTTTTGGATTCTTTATGCTTCCAGATCCTTTTTCGATCTCTTTTACCGAGACAAAAATCTTCGCCCTTTCATTCTTGTTCTTCCGACCACAAAATCTCCTGCGAGTTCTCGCTTCATCCTCAAGGATTTTCATCATGTTGGAGCAAATCACAAAGTGGTTGCCGCCGGAGTTGAGCAAGAAAAAGCTTGAAGCTTTGGAGAAGATCGATGCTTCCTGACAAGAATTTGATCAGATGGAGATCGGCATTTGGAGAGCATTTCCCAAGTCGCTAAGATGAGGAAATTCTGCTTTCCTCGCCTACATCGAATGTGGGCTAAGATTGTTTACACAAATTCCTTCTCCGTGTTCTTGAATTCTACGGAGTGGAATTAGTGAATTTGGCCCAAATTCCATCGCCAACATCAGCATCTTCACATATTTGTGTGAAGCATACCTGGGATTGCCTCCGAGTTTGAGGCTCTTCAGGTATTTTTACCGAATAGTAATGGGGAGAACCACGGAGACTCCCGGGGAATGTACATTGCGCCTTCACGACGGGAAGGCCGATGAGTACATTCATATGCACTCAAAATCCTCGTGGTCGTCATGGAAGAAAAACTGGTTCTATATGACGGTTACGAGGGATGACGGCCTCTATTTCGCCGGGATGAGAGCAACGGAAAATCCCAAATGGAGAAAGACCGTGGAGAAGACAGGAGCGGTCGGGCGATGGGTGGATGCCATCTACGACCTACGAGTCAAGGGCTTGACCTCTTGGCATGTGGTGAGGATTTCACTAAGCGCCAAATCAGCCCATTAAAGCTTCGGACTCACTCGATCTCGTCCATTGGTCGTGATGAAGCTATCTCAGAGGTGGTAAGTCTTTGAGATAACTCCGACCAAGATTTTCATTTGATTAATGTACTACCTTAAAACATGTTCATGTCTTATGTTCTCTTCTTTTGAAGCTCTTTCCCGAGGAAGTTAGAGAAAGGATTAGGCCGATCTGCGGCAGGGAGCATGGAGAAAAGGCTTGATTTCGTGAGATCTTGGCCATAGCCTCTCCAAGAGAGAAGAACAAGGCTTAAGGTAAAAAATCTTTTATCATGCATATATATATATTCTCCGATCAGATTTTTGATCATGCTCGTTTTTGTAGCCGGTCGGGTTATAATCACACACACCGGTGAGGCTAAACATCCCACCGTTGTTCCGACCGACTCATGCCCAGATGCACTTTGGAAGAGGATGAATCTCCGAGGTAATGTAACATTTCATAAAAATATATATATAGTTTAGATAAAGATTTCATCACCTAACCAAATTCATTTGTTGGTTTAGGTGGAGAAGGTCAAGGCCACCAAAGACGCGACTACGGAGGTTGCCAACCCCAGACTAGTCGTTGACGACTAGACAGTTGTTGCTGGAGCAACTGGTATGGAGGCCGGTGAAACCACTCGTCCACCGGATCATCAAGGACGTAACTTTTGACGAGCTAATCGAGAAAATCGATCCGATATTCTCGCTGGATAATGCAACAGATTTGGCTAATCCTCGCGGATCGTAACCGCAAGGCCGTAAGAAAAGAAAAGGAAGGAGACGACATGATTTTACTCGCCACGCTTTCAAAGTTAAACTCGAAATTAACTAGGTACGCCCAAATGAAAGTGTTCGATAAGCGCATACCTTTAATAACTTCTTGATGATTTGATGCCTCTCTTTTTTTAACTTCCCTTATTTGCTTGGTATAGGTCCTCTCATGCGTTCCGCCTGCTTCCGACTGATTCCTTCTAAGGACCCAATACCAAGAGGTCCATGAGCGCACCACTTCCTAGGATAAAGTTCCCGAGGAAAGAGTGGTCGGAGAAGCCCCCGAGCAAAGGCCAAGACCAACAGCTTGAGTTGGAACCATTGGTGGTTCTAACTCCTTCATGGAGGTAGATGCCCTAAAGGCCCTCAACAGTTCCGACCATTGTTGGTAATTCTCCTCAACCTCGACAAGTTCCTTTTCGCCCCTGATTCATCGAGGATAAGGAGCTTGACGAGGCATGGGGAAAGATATCGGATCATCAAATCAAAATGCATCCTGATTCCATATTTGGTGGATACAACGATTTGGCGATCCCGGTAAGTGTCTACGACCAGTTTCATAATCTCTCCTAAAAAGTTTCTTTTAAAGAGAATTTTTAAAGAGGCAAATGCTATTTGAACAGCATATGGTCGAGAACTTTGCTGTGGTCGGAGGACTGACCCAGCGGATCAAAGACTTGGAGCAGAAACACTCCGAATTAGAAAGTAAGAACTTTCCCCTTAGCCTTTTTCTTTCTTCAATGCTTCGCCCTTTGCTAATTATTTTCTCTTATCGTATTTGATAGATTTGGAGAAAATAAAAGAAGAGATCCTGGCCGAGAAAGCCAAGATGACTCGCTTGAAGAAAAAATCAAAGTTAAGGACCGCCGATCGCCGAGGCTACTTACCAGCAAGGAAGACCTTAACAAGAAAATTGAAGGTAATAGGTCGTAAACTTGACTTATTATTTTCCTCCAATTATTTTCGTGCTTATCACCTGTTTTACTCTTGCAGAGCAAAAACAAGTTTTGGACAACAGAGAGAAAACTCAAATTTGAGCAAGACAAGGAGGCAACTCTCGCTCAAAGTTTAGATGAAAAGACTATATTTTTGAACAAGATGATCTTTGACATGGGATCGGGATCAAGCCCGCCTACCTTAAGAGATCCAAAGAGAGAAAATGAACTATTTTGGTCAACTTCTAGAGGATCTTAACAATCCGCTTCAAGACTACTCGAAAGAACTATGCCCAAAGCCATGAAAACAAAGCGTTGTTAATGGAGTTAGTTTTGCTTTGGCAAAACTGAAAGCTTCCACCCTCTATTAATTTCCAAGTTGTTGAAGATGACTTCAACTGCCCACCTGAGGAGGCAACCAAGTTCATGGAAGAACTCAAGCCACTTGGAGATAAAGTAGTAGAGAAAATGGAGGTCGAATCCCCATCAAGCAGTAATTAGTTCTGGGAATATTTCTAGAGTAGAATCCTGCAAAAAAGTGTAAGAATATTGAATATGTGTAAAACTTACCTTTTATGTCGTTTAACAATGCCTTTGGTTTATCCTGTTTGACTATTTTTTTTTAAATTCTCACATACCTCCTAGCCCCCGACTGCTTTATCGTAGAAGAACTTTACTATACAAGCAGGTAGCCAAGAAAGAGAATAATAAAAAAGTCGAAACCATAATTTTGAAGGTATGTGCCGATATGAGGTCAAAACTGATCGTACCAATACTAGGAAATCATTGTGGTCGGAACCAGCTTATGACTTCGCTTAGTTATAGATCCTTGTTTGCCATGATCGAAATACCAATCAAAAAGTTATATATGGTTGGATAAGAGACCTTGTTTTGTGACATAAGGAGAAATGCAAAAATGAATGCAGCAAACTATAAGTGAACTTTGTTTATATCTATTATCCTAAAGTCCGGTCTAAGGAATGCTTTAGATCTGAATTCACATATCATATTTCGCTAAACGTGTTCAAACTCTCTATCGGACCGTAGCGAGGATCGAAGAAAAGGACCGTCGCTAGGAAGCTCCTTCTAGTGGGCGTGACCACGTAAAAAAGGAGAGACTTCGACTAGGAGGCTTTCCGTGTCCCGACCAAAGAGCTGCACAAGAGCAGAGCGTAATCTTGAAATAATGAAATATAACCTTCATAATCTTAGACATATCGCTCAAGATGGAAGTTATTTGTACGATGCTCGATTACTCATATATTTCCTTAAGAAAAGAATGTTGTCGTATGTGGTAAAATGCTCACGACTAGGACAAATACGGCGATGACTTAGAAGTCGCTGCGAGAGTAATAGAGATCCTTAGAAAGAATATCGGAGAAAATTGTCTTCTCCAACCAGTTTAAATTAACAACCATGAACCATCAAATTTATAGGTATATATATATATATATATATATATATATATATATATATATATATATATATATATATACAAGCAATGTTACTTATTATTATTTTTTAGAAAGTAAATGAATTTATTGAAATTGAAAGAAATGGAAGAAAGTGAACAATAATTAAACATAGAACTTACGCAATTGATCAATGTTCCAAGAATTTGACAAAATTTGCCCATCGACATAGCCAACAGATTTTAACCCGGCTCTGTAACTTCGATTACGCAGTAAGGACCTTCCCACTTGGGGAAAGTTTCTTGCATTTGCCTAGCTCAATTTTTCTCGAGAACCAGATCACCTACAAAGAAGGTCAGCGAGGTTGCACCTTACGACTATGGTACCTTCGCATGGCTTGTTGGTAGACCGCCGATCGCATAAGTGCTTGGTTTCGCTGTTCTTCAAGGAAATTGACGCCGCCGAAGTTCGCTCATTCTGATCGCTTTCGCTAAAGCGATCAATTCGAGCAGAGCCAATTTTGAGTTCTCGAGGAAGCATGGCTTCACCCCAGAAACCAAAAAGAATGGTGTTTCACCGTCAAGACGATCGGTCGTGGTTCGAACGCCCATAATACGACGGAGTTCTTGAACCCAAGCTCCCGACCGCTTGATTAATCGGTCGAATACTCGGCGCTTGATCCCTTGCATAATGATACCATTAGCTCACTCAATCGCTTCTGCTGTTCATGGATGAGCAACATAAGCAAAATGAACTTTACACCAAGTTCATCATGTAATTCTTGAAATTGACTGCTAGTGAATCGGGCGCCATTATCTCGTGATTATACGACTAGGTACACCAAATCGTGTGATTAAATTTTTCATTAGGAATCTCTTAGCGGCCTCGGTTGTTATTTTAACAACCGCTCGGCCTCGATCCATTTTGTAAACGTGTCAATCATGACGAAAGGAATTCAAGCCCCGGTGCTCTTGGGAAAGGTCCCGTAATGTCCAAATTCCCAAAGTTGCAAAAGGCCAAGAAAGAGGAATCGTTGTAAGGCTTTGTGCCGGGTGATGTACTTGTTCCGCTATGAAACCGACATTGTACGCACTTCGTCACAAGTTCTTTTGCATCATGAAGGGTAGTTGGCCAAGAGTATCCTTGCTCAAGGCTTTATCGACGTAGTTCTCAGAGGAATGATGTGCTCCACGCTCTTCATGGATTTCGTTAGCAACTTAATGCCATCCGCTTGAGATATGCATCTCATCAACACTCCATGAGATCCTCGCTTGTACAAGGTACGCTCGATTAGAGTGTATGATTTGGCTTTTCGTATATACGATCAGCCTTTACATCATCTTCTCGATTTATGTCATGTCAAGATAATTGTAGATCGATGTCATCCAATCTCTACCTTGATCGTGATAATACCAACCGTCAACGACTGCGGAGCATCCATGTTCTTTTGATCGCTTTCTTCGACCAGAAGAATCATGTATGTTCTCAAGGCTCGACTACCGAGGGTGAATCGAGTTGCTCGAGAAAAACTCCCATGGACGGTTGACCTCGTGGAGGCCATCCGTGCTAACCGGGTCCGCCAGAAAGTTTTCCTTTCTAGGAATATGTTGGATCCGAAACCAAGAAGTGCTTTTCTAGTTTTCGATTCCGCCAGATAAGATGTGTTGGACCGAAAAGGCGACTAGAGGGGGTGAATAGGAGCAAAAATCTTTTTCACTTGAATGGATTCAATCTTGTAAATCACTTCAATAGCTATGAGAGCTACGAAGATCAATGATTAAGCACAGAGGAAGTCTTGTGTTGAATCCACTCTTAACCCCCAAAGCTCAAAGAAATAAAATCAAGAAGTGCTGAAAAATCAGGAAATCGAACAACCGCAGTAAACCAGCGGTCGTATTAATGTGCGGTATGACCGAGGCAAACTAGCGGTCGCATCGACAAAGCGGTATGACCGTAGGCAAACGCAAGCGGTCGTATCGATTGTCCTGGAACAACCCGACGATTTAAAACCAAAATTGGTACAACTTTTGATCCACTTGGCCAAACGCTACGAGATTTGAAACACACCTTTCCAAAGAGGTTAGAAACCTATTCCAAGCAAAGAATGACTAGATCCACGTCAAAGTTCCTACCTTTCTTGAATTGAACGAAGGAGGTTTCAAAACCGAAGTTTTGAACCTAAACATGATCTAAACCTTGCTCGTGGGTGATGGATGATCAAAATGATCCTAGATGGGTTCCCACATGTCACAAAGAAGTTAGATCACGGCAAGAAACCAAACAAAAACTCATGGATCAAAGAAACACCTCAAATCATCAAATAGAGAGAAAGAAAGCAAATAGACTCATCTTTGGGAGAACTTTCTTTGGATTGATTTGATGTGGTATTGGTTTACACCACTCCATCAAGGAGGACAAAGACTCAATACATGAGCACTAAATCAAATCCAACTCTCTAGAACCCTAACCTCTACTAATCCTCTCCCTAAGCAAACTAGGGTTTCAAACACAATGAAAGGGTTGAGAGGTGCTGGCCAAGACCCTCTCCTATTTATAGTGGAGGCTAAACCTTCTAGAAGATTGAACCCTAATGGGCTCCCTCAAGGCCCAACACAAACGGGTCACATACTCATGCGCTTTAAAGTGCCGCTTCATCTCTTGACCTAATCCGCTTCACCTTGCACCATCTTTGCGCCGTGAGTTGGCAAAGGTCACCAAAGCGGTATTTGGTAAAATTACCAAAATACCCTTCTCGATCTTTTGCAAAGACCGAGTCCCATCTTCGTGAAGCACCTCCCATGCTTCGCCACGCAGGTTGATCCAATGGCTCTTCATGTCGGCAAGTCTCTCCCATCCGGCTCCCACCGAAACCACCATGGCACTTGCACCGACCCCGCCCGCTTGATCGAACTCCGTCGCACCGAATCGCCTGCTCGGTCACCTTTGTCCTTCTTGCGCCATGCTTGACTCCATTGACCTCACCCGCATCCCCGATCGTTTCGACCTCACTTCCAAGCTTAGTCCCGATCATCTCGCCGCTGACCGCTATTGACCTCCAAGCAACCCGCACATCAATAGACAAAGAAATCGAATCCGGAACAAGTTCTTCACAACTTGACCCACGTTAGTCAAAACATGCATCATGCAACACATATGCCATGAAACCCATAAACTTGACTCTAACCCAACACTCATCGCCACGACCGGCCGATGATCGCGAAGAACATTCCAAACTTCGATTTAAAACTCGTGTTTCGACAAACCTTAACGACATTGCCAATTGTAACATCATCCTAAGATCTCGTGCATATCCCCATGATATCCACAATCTCCCCTTGATGAATACATTGGCAATTTTTTACAAATGCAAATTTTGAGGTTTGAAAAGAAAAAACTCGACGTTTTCGCACAAAGGCACAACTTGATCCAAATGCAAGAAAAAGCAACGGAAATGACCAAGTTGGCTTCAGAATAGTATCAGCAAGTGAGATACGGCAAAAGAAAGCGAGAAAGCTTCATTTTCCAGAAACGGGTCAAAATCTCACTTAAGGTCCATATGAAAGAACAATTGTTCGATATGACCTTTGATCATTGTGAGGATCAAGAATTGCAATTCAAGATCAGAAGTAGAAATAAAACCATAAGAATGCAAATAAGGAACTCCCCCTCACTATGATCCTCAAATTTCAGAAAATTTCAAAATTTCCATTTTTCTCTAAGAAACTCCCCCTTTTTCAAAACTCCCCTTTTTCTCCCCTTTTTCAACCATCTTCTCCCCCTTTGACAATGGAGTCATCAAGGAATCACGCCTTCCTCTCGCCCAGAGATGACAAATGCGAATGAGGAAAAGCATAAGAAGGAGCATGCATGAAATGCAATGGAGTGGCTTCAATTTTTTTTTATTTTTCAATTGTTGAGTACAAGAAGCTTTGGAGATTACCCAAAAGAACAAGTTAGCATTTCTAAAGTTGCACAAACAACATATCAAGCCTAACAACGCTAGCAAGATCATGATAAGACATATATAACAAAGCTAAGCAAGAAGGCTCAATATAAAGCAATGAATTTTAGTATTTTAAGCAAAGCTTCAAATCTAGCAAGTTCATCAACAGTGATCCTAAAATGATACTGGCCATGTCGAAATGTCAAAATTAGATCAAAAAGCTAACAAAGACCACATTAAGAGACAAACAGGTCCTGAATTGAATCATTTTGCTCAATTTTCTCAAACGCCAATTTTTCAACAATTTTTCATTTGCAATGAATATTAAAGTTGACTAATGGTCTAACTTAGTGACAAGATCCTGGACTAGGAGCCATCCACAAACTCATCCTAAGCTTCGATCAAAAGTTGATTAAAGGTATATCTTAGTGAAGAAGATCCTGGACTAGGAGCCATCCACAAACTCTTCCTAAGCTTCTACCAGGGTGACAAATCTTGAGGTTCATGTCGGTTGACAAGCAAATTCCCCATGAGATCATCTGGATCATCAAACTATCTCCAAGTTCATGTCTTTAACATACAGCCTCGTAAGAGTAGTTTGGCACAATTTAAGCAAAGACAATCTTGAAGTTTGATTTTTCATTTTTCACAAGAGCAGCTTTTAGATTCTTAAGAACACAAGAAGCTCAAGTAATGATCAAAGCTAGATTCAAGAACTAACAAAGCAATTTTGACAGGCCAATGTCACAAAAGGAGCACTAATTAAGAATCGCTAAACAATTCACAAATTGCTAATTTCTTAGTTCAAGTTGTTTTTAAGTTCTAGCTCATACAACAAAGACTTAGCTACACATGTGAAAGCATGATAATTCTAGCAAGTCAAAGAACTAGACATGGCATTGAGCAAGAATTGAAACACTAAAGTCTAAAGGGTAATAAGCAAAGCTTCATCAATTTTAAAAGATAAGCTTAAAGCTTATATTACAATGCATCTTTTGGATTTTTCATATGAATGCAATATGATACATTGAGATGCAAGAAAAGCTCATAAAGCCTAAAAAGCCTAAAAAGATCAACAAGATCAAAAGAAGATAAAAAGAAACCAAAAGAACAAGAAAAGATCGAAAAGATCGAACTCCCCTCAAACCAACCCATAGGATAAATTACCCTAGCTCACTTCTCAAGGTGGCAAACCTTGTTGGGTCTAAAGGCTTGGTGAGGATATCGCTAATCGAGCCTCTGACTCCACAAAATGCAAAGACAATATCACCCTTCTCAACATGATCTCTAAGGAAGTGATAGCTAATGTCTATGTGCTTGGTCCTAGAATGTTGCAATGGGTTCTTAGCAATGTTAATAGCGAAGTGTTGTCACGTAAGAGAGGAACACTAGCAAAGTTAACCCAAAATCCTTAAGAGTGGAGACCATCCACAAAATCGACTACAAAGAACTAGCAAAGAGCTACATATTCACCAAAGAAGGATTGTGCAATGTAAGACCGCTTAGAAGACCAAGAGACAAGAGAAGTGCCTAAGAAATGACATGTGCCGATGTGTTTTCCTATCTAGCCCATACACCGCAAAATCGAAATCGAAAACCCCGAATGGACAAATAAGAAGAACAAGAATACCAAATGCCATATCAAGGGTAGAGTGTAACACTGAAAATGCGCTTAACGGCTTGGCGATGTGAAGTCCTCGGTGACGCTCAAACCTCGCACAGAGGCATCATGAAGTGGATGTCCGGTCTTGAGGCCGTCAGTACAGTGAGGGAGCCGATCATGCTGCAGTACTCGCTGATCCACGGCTTCTCCTTCCTCATCTCGATCCAAAGCAATGGTCGCCATGGGAGTGGCGATCGCTTGCGCCACCCTCTCAAGCGCTTGAGTAGATCCTGGTGTACTTCATTCGATGGATAAAGATCCTTCCTTGCATTGCTTGATTTGTAGCCCCGAAAGTAATTGAGTTCTCCCATCATGCTCATCTCAAATTCCTCGACATGGTCTCGTAAAAATCGAAACAAGAGCATTAGAGGAACCACCAAAGATAATATCATCAACATATATCTCAACAAGCAGAAGTCATTGCCATGCCTAAGAATGAAAAGAGTCTTATCTACTTTTCCTTTTCAAAATCATTCTTAAGCAAGAAGGTCTTAAGTCTATCATACCTGTGCTCTAGGGCTTGTTTAAGACCATACAAGGCTTTAGATAGCTTAAAAACATGATCGAGGTGCTTAGGATTCTCAAATCCAGGGGTTGCCTAACATACACTTCCTCCTCTATAAACCCTTTCAGAAAGGCACTTAACATCCATTTGATGCAACCTAAAACCTTTAGATGCAAAGAATGCAAGTAAGATGTAATGGCTTCTAATCTAGCAACAGAGCGAAGGTCTCATCAAAATCTAACCCTCAACTCGGCTAAAGCCCCGAGCTACCAATCTAGCCTTGTTTCTAATCACGTAACCATCCTCATTTTGTTTATTTTTGAACACCCAACGGGTTCCTATAACATTATGACCACTAGGAGGTTCTACAAGGTTCTTTCAAAATTCTCTAACTCCTCATGCATGGCATTGACCCAACTAGCATCGATAAAGCATGTGATATATCTTTGGGTTCAAAAGAAGCTACAAATGCAGAGTGAGAGAAAAGACTTGATCATGATACTCGAGCGAGTGACTCGCCATGGAGATTACCAATCATCCGATCCGGAGGATGTTGCTTCAATGCGCAGAGGCGCGCTGGGGAGATAGCATCTCTCAACCTCTGCAGTATCACGACGATTTAAGATACAAAGAGAGCCTCAATTGGAGGTGAAGCAATGTCATGGGTTCAGGAGCTTGGGCAGCTTGGACAGAACAACAAAGAATGTGGAGGAGCAAAATCAAGTTCATCCTCATCTTCTTCAACAAAAATGCTCTCTCACACCAGAAGTCACCAAACATCGGATCTAGCTCTAGGGCTAGTCTCATCAAAAGTGACATTGCATGTCTCCGGACAATGTTAGTTTCAACATTAAAAGCCCGAAAACCTCGAATGAGCAGATAACCTGTAAATAAACCATCACAAGTCCTTGATTCAAATTTATCTAGGTTCCCTGTCTTGAGAATAAAACACTTCGATCCAAAGACTAAAGTGAGAGATGAGGGTTTTCGCCAAAACGAAGCTCATATGAAGTCTTGCCCAAAGACGGTCTCAAAAAGACACGGTTTGAAATATGGTAAGTCAGAGCAATAGCTTCGCCCAAAACCTCCTGTGTGCTATACTCATCCAAAGATCGTTCTAGCCATCTCGAGTAGAGTCCTCGTTCTTCCTTTCCACAACGCCATTTTGTTGAGGGACGTGGAGAAGAGAACTGATGCTCAATACCGCCAAAGACAAAAAGAGGCAAAGAAGCATTTTGAACTCCGTGCCATTGTCATCATGGATCGCTTCTCAAGGCACCAGAAGTTCGTGGCCAAACGAAGAACAATATCATGATAATGATCAAAAGCCTCATCCTTCAAGCAAGAAAGAACACCCAAGAGTATCTCAAAAATTGTAACATCCCAAAATTTCATACTAAAATAAAAATAAATAAAGTTATTATTTTATTGGATTCTTTGAAATTTAAAAGAGTTTGATTCTTTATTTGAATCTCAAGTTTTAAAAAAATCAAAAGTAAAAATTTAATTAATTCTCGATTTTAAAAGCGCTTCTCTAATTATTTTAAAGCCAAAATAAATTATGTCCAAAAATAAAAGCCAAATTTTAGTTGGAATTATTTTTATTAAGTTCAAAAAAAATTCTAGGAATTTTTGTGAATTTTTCTAGAATTTTTGGTCTCTGCTTGCTTTGTTTTAAAAATATAATTGGACTTTTGCTTAACCGTGTTAATTTCAATTAAAAATAATAATAAAAAAAACAAATCTGTTCGACCAAATAGAAATAGGGAACAAAGAATTCGAAATAAAAAAGTGAATAAGAATTCAAAAAAATATTAAAAATGTTTTTCTCATATAAGTGGAGCTTCCCATCGGTCACCCATCGCATTCCTACTCCCAGATCGCAAGCTTAAACACTCAAAGAAGCAAAGCAATGCCCTCGCCATGCTTCACTTTTTTTTTTCTTAACATATAATATTCCTTTTATTCTTTTCTATACTTATTTCTTTTCCTATTTCATCTTCTTCCTCCCGATGGAATTTCTTTCTCTGTCCATTCTTTTCAAACGTGAAGCCTCCTCCATGGCAAGACCGACCTCACCTCCGCCACCACACTTCGCCACCAAGAATCACACCTCTTCCCACCACCGCCCTTCTCTCCTTCCTTGCCGCATGGTTGCCATTGCTGCCCTAAGTTTCCAAAAACGCCATTAATGGCGCATCACCACTTTTTCTTCTCTTTCTCCCCACTCAAAACATTAAAATCAAATCCGCTTCGAGGCTAAACGTCCGATTATCGCCACGCACGCCGCAGCACCATCAATTTCACGATTCATCCACTACATACAATCAATTTAATCGCTTGCTTCATCTTCAATTGCAACTAAAGCCGCCGCTCGTAGCTCTTCGTGATTCCCGCTGCTTCGCTTCCTCCGCCCCTATAAAAGGGAGCACGAGGTGCCCCGCCTCACTCGCCCCGCCTCCCGCCACCCACTTCTCTCTCATCCCTCCAATCGCCGAAATTTGGAGCTCTCGCTGACAACCAAGATTCTTCGTTCTTCGCCTCGGCGCGCCAAGCCTTCCCGCACCATCGACCACACCGTTAGCTTCGCCGCGACGTTTCTACGCCGCTTCCTCGCCGCCGAACATCGCCGAGCACTGCCGCCATCGTGAGCCTGCCGCGCCGACGCCGCTGCCCTCGCCTCCGCCATCCGCATGTTCCTCCACAACCGAGGTGAGCACCGCATCCCCGCCTCTCCTCTCTCCATTCCACACCTCGTCGCCGCCGGAATGCCTCCGTCACGCAATGTCGCCATCTAAACCATAAACCGCTTTTTCTTTTTGCGAATTACGCCGCCGCCGAGCTAGCGCCGCCACACCTTCTCCACCATCGCATCGCGTTGTCGCACTCTTCGTGATGCTCTTTTCTTGCCAATTCCGCCACCCGAGCATCACCAACACCTTGTGCAAAGCAACGACTAGAACCTTGCACCTGTTCGGTTATGTGCAAGAAGATGAACAGAGCTTTAGATTTATACTTTGTACATAGAAATTTTATTCCTTCCAAAAATCCGCTCTCTCACATACAAACTCCGAATCCGCTGATTCTTTCTCCTAAATTCATCAAAATTCATCTACTATTCCCAGCATTTATTTCATAATTTTTAGATTTTATTTAATTTCTATTTATTATTTGGTCTATTTTATGCTGCGTTGCCGCCACGTCGACTGCAGCATTTTCCACCCCAACCGAGGCGAAGCGTTATGTTCCCCATGTTCCTCTTCAAATCGCCACAAACCTCATCCGCTAACTCCTCTCTGCTTGGTCATAATGTCGACGTTCGCCATCCGTCCGGGATTTTTCTCTGTTGATCAAGGCCGCCATCAAAGATCCTCTCGCCGAGCCGCCAACACCGTTAAGTTCGCCTCAACGTGTTCTACGTCGTACCTTCTCTTTTGGCCATAAAGATCTTTCTTTGTTCTTAGCCATCCAAACTACAATTCCTGTTAATAGTGAATTTTCGGAATTATATCATTTCATGTGACATTCAACCTTCCGAATTTCGTTTCACTCATACGAACTCCGATTATGCCGATTCAACTTCCTAAATTCATATAAAATCAATACCTTCCTAGCAGTATTTATGTTATAATTTTTGATTTTATTTGAATTTTATTTGAATATTATTTGAATTCAATCGCTTACGCCAGATAGATTTCAATTTACTTTCGACGACCGGATTTCAACATCGCTTGAGAATAATCCATTAAGCAAGGCAAGTTACATTCTTGACCATATTTGCACCCAGTATTTAAAATTATTTAAATTCTGTTTTAAATTATTATTGCATGCGATTTATATTCAAGTAATTTAAATTCTGCTTTAAGCTTTATAGTTATTCCCAATGCCTTTGTATGTTCAATTATTGTTAAGAGAGGTGGTATGGAGAATTTATCGAATGCAATATATTTTGGAGTTAGAATTTGTTGGAGTTTGATAATAAAAGAAAATTGTGCATGGATGTGTGAAGATACAGAAAATTATTAATAGATAATGGATGTTGAATTACATAAATAAATGATTATTGATATTGGCTTATTGAGAATGAATTGTAGAAATGGTTGGATGTGGGATTACTAGAGTTATATGATTGTTGGATATTAGATGTCAATCATAAACATAGATTATTATTGGATTATTGAATTGAATGATGTTGGATTATTAGGAATACATGAATATTATGGTTGGATTATAGAAATAAATAATTATTAGATATCGGATGTTAGAGATAGATTGTTGTTGTTGTTGGATTAATAAAGAATGGATGATAGATAGATACTATAGTCAACATCAATTATTGATATCGATTCTAGAAATAGATTGCTATTGGATATCGATTATCTAAAGATTTGATTATAGAATTACTTAGTCATTAGATTGATGTTGAATTAGTAGAAATAGTTTATTAAGGAACAATGGATTGATAGATATCGGATTATAAAATTAGAGTATAGTTAAATATTTGGATCAATTGATGTTGGATCATAGAATTAGACCTATATGGTGTAGATTGACTAATGGATATTGGATTGTTGAAGATTGGATTATCACAATATCGATGGTTTACATATCGATCTCGCTCTTGACAAGTCTTGGATATTTAACCTCACCCTAGATAAAATCTAGTTGATACAATAGTATGAACTAGAACATTTTGAGAAAGATTATGCTTAGCGATGCTTAGACCCGTAAATGTTTTGATTTGGGAACTTTTAGCCAAAAATCAATTGTGGTTTAAATTAGATTCCATGACATCGGTGTGTTATGGAAATTTATAAACGACTCAAAAAATGAAATAAATGAAAATGGTTTGGACTTGGGCATAATGGATGTTTGGTGGGTGCATGTTTTGCGCTGGATCAACCGAGGATGGTTGAGGCCCATGGGTTTGTTGGAAAGTTGCCCAAGTCCGCTTAAGGACCGGTCTTCGAGTGTATGATGCTATGCCTATAATGGGCTATGCCACAATCAGACTACCACATGTCCCAAGTATGGGTCTGGACCCGTCAATAATTTGTAAAGTTCCATCGCGTTGATCCTGTTTTGTACGCATGGCGGTCTTTCATGGCCATTTCTTTTGACAAAGTCTTTCATGACTATTGTTCCCACCGGCGCAAGAGGGCTAGGAACTCATGGATTTCTATTCCAAAGGGGCGAAACCTTAGCGAGGGAAATCATGTGGAATGGCACATTGTAAAGGCCTTGGCACGTGTTTCTAGACCTGCTACCTAAGGTAGTGAGCGTGGCATAGATATATGCCGACAAACTAGAGAAGTCGTGTCTTGTGGGTAAAGTTGTACAACCTCTGCAGAGTGTAAATCTATTCAATAGCCGTGTCCACTAAGGACATGTCATTGAATCGCCAAAGTTAGATTTTGGTTTTGGTTTCAAAAGACTTCATCAAATGGATTATGCAAATGGGAATTGGGCAGAAGCCTTGTGATAGGAGGGTATCCTTCACCATTCATGTGTGAATGTTATCTCGACTATAAAATTGATTTATAAAATGAATTTTAGTTATAGAATAACCGCTTTGGAACTTAGTACAAGTATTTACGAAAATGATGTTTTATGCAAATTCAACCATATTAAGCTTTCCTTTGAGATATCCATATATGCATGTCATTCTCACATTTGATCGGTGTAACTTGCGAGCACGGTAGTTGTGCTCATTCTTGCTTAATGCAAATAATTTCAGAGGAGAAGGACTTTGCCACCGTGTGGATCTCGACGACTAGGCCGCTTCCCAGCTTGATTGCCCGTGGCATTAACCGACCCTACTACTTCTTCATCTTCCGCCGTGTTTATTTTATTGTTGGCCCGTAAGCCTCCTTTGTAATCAACTCGATGTTATTTATTAATAAAGTTGTGATATGATTTTGTTACCATATTTGTTTCATCAGTGAACTAGCTACCGATCATGGGACTAGTTCGTAAATGCACAGAGGATTCGGAGTGTTGATCCCGGTCTTACAAAGTGGTATCGAGCCATATCGATCGTGAGGTCGTGACCTAGTTAGAACGGCCGTTAGTTGAAAAGTTTCAAAACTTATTTTATAACAAGAAAAAGAATAAATTGTTCTCCCTCATCCGAGTCATCTATCTATAGTTTCTTTATAGCGCTTTTTTTTTCTTACCCTATTCTTCTTTCACCATTTTATAATGTTAAATGGATCCTCTTTCCTTATAAATATCTATAGATGGTCAACACGATTATTATCCCTTACGCTCAAGGCTACAAGACATGGAGCCATCGAGAAAGTATCATCGCCGCCACCATCTAAGGACAACGGACAAGATACATTGAAGATCGTTTTGTCAAGCCAAACCATATAGATTAAGTCTGCCAAGACTCATTCTCTGTACTGAGTCGTTTCACCAGATTAAAAGTCTCGATCGAGTAGAACGTTGTATTGTTCCTTTATTTGTATGGTGTATTTTCTTTTGGTACGTCATACGCAGATCTTTTGATCTTGTGTACCACGTTTTCTTTAAATGGGAAGACTTCTCTCCTCATAGCTTTCTTTCTTACCATTTGTCTTTTTTCTTCTCTAAACAATCCATTGGACTTCTAACCTATCGGGCACCTAGGACTTGAAGGACGATTGATACCTCAAAACTTCGAACAACTCAAGACCCTTGGATATAAAGCCAACTTGAAGATAGGCTCTTTCTATCTTTCAATTCATTTGTCCTTTGACCGCCTTCTTTTTTTTCTAGCCACCCAATCTCGGGACGAGATTCCTTTTAAGGGGGTAGATTTGTAACATCCCAAAATTTCATACCAAAATAAAAATAAATAAAGTTATTATTTTATTGGATTCTTTGAAATTTAAAAGAGTTTGATTCTTTATTTGAATCTCTCAAGTTTTAAAAAAATCAAAAGTAAAAATTTAATTAATTCCTGGATTTTAAAAGCGCTTTCTAATTATTTTAAAGCCAAAATAAATTATGTCCAAAAATAAAAGCCAAATTTTAGTTGGAATTATTTTTATTAAGTTCAAAAAAAATTCTAGGAATTTTTGTGAATTTTTCTAGAATTTTTGGTCTCTGCTTGCTTTGTTTTAAAAATATAATTGGACTTTTGCTTAACCGTGTTAATTTCAATTAAAAATAATAATAAAAAAACAAATCTGTTCTGACCAAATAGAAATAGGGAACATAATTCGAAATAAAAAAGTGAACAAGAATTCAAAAAAAAATATTAAAAATGTTTTTCATATAAGTGGAGCTTCCCATCGTCACCCATCGCATTCCTACTCCCAGATCGCAAGCTTAAACACTCAAGAAGCAAAGCAATGCCCCGCCATGCTTCACTTTTTCTTTTCTTAACATATAATATTCCTTTTATTCTTTTCTATACTTATTTCTCTCCTATTTCATCTTCTTCCTCCCGATGGAATTTCTTTCTCTCATCCATTCTTTTCAAACGTGAAGCCTCCTCCATGGCAAAGACCGACCTCACCTCCGCCACCACACTTCGCCACGCAACCGCGCCCGCTTCTTCCCCCACCACCGCCGCCCTTTCTCTCCCTTCCTTGCCGCATGGTTGCCATTGCTGCCCTAAGCTCCAAAAACCGCCATTAATGGCGCATCACCACTTTTTCTTTCTTTCTCCCACTCAAAACATTAAAATCAACCGTCGAGGCTAAACGTCCGCATTATCGCCACGCACGCCGCAGCACCATCAATTTCACGATTCATCCACTACATACAATCAATTTAATCGCTTGCTTTCATCTTCAATTGCAACTAAAGCCGCCGCCTCGTAGCTCTTCGTGATTCCCGCTGCTTCGCTTCCTCCGCCTATATAAAGGGAGCACGAGGTGCCCCGCCTCACTCGCCCCGCCTCCCGCCACCCACTTCTCCTCTCATCCCTCCAATCGCCGAAATTTGGAGCTTCTCGCTGACAACCAAGATTCTTCGTTTTTCGCCTCCGCGCCGCAAGCCTTCCCGCACCATCGACCACACCGTTAGCTTCGCCGCGACGCTCTACGCCGTGCTTCTCGCCGCCGAACATCGCCGAGCACCGCCGCCACCGTGAGCCAAGCCGCGCCGACGTCGCCGTCCTCGCCTCCGCCATCCGTGCATGTTCCTTCCACAACCGAGGTGAGCACCGCATCCCCGCCCTCTCCTCTCTCCATTCCACACCTCGCCGGCCGCCGGAATGCCTCCGTCACCGCAATGTCGCCATCTAAACCATAAACCAAGCTTTTTCTTTTTGCGAATTACGCCGCCGCCGAGCTAGCGCCGCCACACCTTCTCCACCATCGGCATCGCGTTGTCGCACTCTTCGTGATGCTCTCTTTCCTTGCCAATTCCGCCACCCGAGCATCACCAACACCTTGTGCAAAGTAACGACTAGAACCTTGCACCTGTTCGGTTATGTGCAAGAAGATGAACAAGAGCTTTAGATTTATACTTTGTACATAGAAATTTTATTCCTTCCAAAAATCCGTTCTCTCACATACAAACTCCGAATCCGTTGATTCTTTCTCCTAAATTCATCAAAATTCATCTACTATTCCCAGTATTTATTTCATAATTTTTAGATTTTATTTAATTTCTATTTATTATTTGGTCTATTTTATGCTGTTGCTGCTGCCGCCGACGACTGCATTTTCCACCCCAACCGAGGCGAAGCGTTATGTTCCTCATGTTCCTCTTCAAATCGCCACAAACCTCATCCGCTAACTCCTCTCTGTTTGGCATTAATGCCGACGTTCCGCCCGTCCGTCAAGGATTTCTCTGTTGATCAAGGCCGCCATCAAAGATCCTCTCGCCGAGCCGCCAACACCGCTAAGTTCGCCTCAACGTGTTCTACGTCAGACCTTCTCTCTTGGCCATAAAGATCTTTCTTTGTTCTTAGCCATCCAAACTACAATTCCTGTTAATAGTGAATTTTCGAATTATATCATTTCATGTGACATTCAACCTTCCGAATTTCGTTTCACTCATACGAACTCCGATTGCGCCGATTCAACTTCCTAAATTCATATAAAATCAATACCTTCCTAGCAGTATTTATGTTATAATTTTTGATTTTATTTGAATTTTATTTGAATATTATTTGAATTCAATCGCTTACGCCAGATAGATTTTAATTTACTTTGACGAATCGGATTTCAACATCGCTTGAGAATAATCCATTAAGCAAGGCAAGTTACATTCTTGACCATATTTGCACCCAGTATTTAAAATTATTTAAATTCTGTTTTAAATTATTATTGCATGCGATTTATATTCAAGTAATTTAAATTCTGCTTTTAAGCTTTATAGTTATTCCCAATGCCTTTGTATGTTCAATTATTGTTAAGAGAGGTGGTATGGAGAATTTATCGAATGCAATATATTTTGGAGTTAGAATTTGTTGGAGTTTGATAATAAAAGAAAATTGTGCATGGATGTGTGAAGATACAGAAAATTATTAATAGATAATGGATGTTGAATTACATAAATAAATGATTATTGATATTGGCTTATTGAGAATGAATTGTAGAAATGGTTGGATGTGGGATTACTAGAGTTATATGATTGTTGGATATTAGATGTCAATCATAAACATAGATTATTATTGGATTATTGAATTGAATGATGTTGGATTATTAGGAATACATGAATATTATGGTTGGATTATAGAAATAAATAATTATTAGATATCGGATGTTAGAGATAGATTGTTGTTGTTGTTGGATTAATAAAGAATGGATGATAGATAGATACTATAGTCAAATATCAATTATTGATATCGATTCTAGAAATAGATTGCTATTGGATATCGATTATCTAAAGATTTGATTATAGAATTACTTAGTCATTAGATTGATGTTGAATTAGTAGAAATAGTTTATTAAGGAACAATGGATTGATAGATATCGGATTATAAAATTAGAGTATAGTTAAATATTTGGATCAATTGATGTTGGATCATAGAATTAGACCTATATGGTGTAGATTGGACTAATGGATATTGGATTGTTGAAGATTGGATTATCACAATATCGATGGTTTACATATCGATCTCGTTCTTGACAAGTCTTGGATATTTAACCTCACCCTAGATAAAATCTAGTTGATACAATAGTATGAACTAGAACATTTTGAGAAAGATTATGCTTAGCGATGCTTAGACCCGTAAATGTTTTGATTTGGGAACTTTTAGCCAAAAATCAATTGTGGTTTAAATTAGATTCCATGACATCTGTGTTATGGAAATTTATAAACGACTCAAAAATGAAATAAATGAAAATGGTTTGGACTTGGGCATAATGGATGTTTGGTGGGTGCATGTTTTTGCGGATCAACCGAGGATGGTTGAGGCCCATGGGTTTGTTGGAAAGTTGCCCAAGTCGCTTAAGGACCGGTCTTGAGTGTATGATGCTATGCCTATAATGGGCTATGCCACAATCAGACTACCACATGTCCCAAGTATGGGTCGGACTCGTCAATAATTTGTAAAGTTCCATCGCGTTGATCCTGCTTGTACGTGGGCGGTCTTTCATGGCCATTTCTTTTGACAAAGTCTTTCATGACTATTGTTCCCACCGGCGCAAGAGGGCTAGGAACTCATGGATTTCTATTCCAAAGGGGCTAAACCTTAGCGAGGGAAATCATGTGGAATGGCACATTGTAAAGGCCTTGGCACGTGCTTTCTAGACTCGCTACCTAAGGTAGTGAGCGGTGGCATAGATATATGCTTGACAAACTAGAGAAGTCGTGTCTTGTGGGTAAAGTTGTACAACCTCTCGCAGAGTGTAAATCTATTCAATAGCCGTGTCCACTAGTTAAGACATGTCGTTGAATCGCTCAAAGTTAGATTTTGGTTTTTGGTTTCAAAAGACTTCATCAAATGGATTATGCAAATGGGAATTGGGCAGGAAGCCTTGTGATAGGAGGGTATCCTTCACCATTCATGTGTGAATGTTATCTGACTATAAAATTGATTTATAAAATGAATTTTAGTTATAGAATAACTGCTTTGGAACTTAGTACAAGTATTTACAGAAAATGATGTTTTATGCAAATTCAACCATATTAAGCTTTCCTTTGAGATATCCATATATGCATGTCATTCTCATTATTTGACGGTGTAACTTGCAGCACGGTAGTTGTGCTCATTCTTGCTTAATGCAAATAATTTCAGAGGAGAAGGACTTTGCCACCGGTGTGGATCTCGACGACTAGGCCGCTTCCCCAGTTGATTGCCTGTGGCAGATTAACCGGACCCTACTACTTCTTCATCTTCCGCTGTGTTTATTTTATTGTTGGCCTGTAAGCCTCCTTTGTAATCAACTCTGATGTTATTTATTAATAAAGTTGTGATATGATTTTGTTACCATATTTGTTTACTGTGTGAACTAGCTAACGATCATGGGACTAGTTCAAATGCACGAGGATTCGGGAGTGTTGATCCCGGTCTTACAAAAATCATCGACTATGACAAGAATGTACCAATTGCCACCGATCGATCAACCCTAGCAGGACCAACAAAGATCCATATGAAGCAACCGTCTCGTCCGTCACCATGACCATAGTCAATGATTTGTGTGAGGCGGCAACTTGCTTGCCATGCCTATGTAGTATTACATACAAAGATCGCTGATACTTTGAGTTTAGGCAAACCTCTCATGAGATCAAGGCCGCTAACTCGTGTCGATGATCAAAACCAATGTGCCCCAAACATCGTGCCAAAGCCAGATATCGAAGAAGAAGCAATTAAGCACTTAAGGGATCCAAAGAAGAGATTCGAAAAATCAGCTCCAAAAATTCGCCAACTCTAGAAATCCCAAAACGAAGTTCACCAAAAGAATCAAGCACACGACAGCATTCTTCTTAAAATGAGTCTCATAGCCATCGCCGAGTAGTGGAGACGTAAAGGAGATTGTACCTTAGCTTAGACACAAGCGCGATGTCCTTGAGAATGAACTTGTCGCTCACCCCGATCACCCAGCCTTCAATGCGCCTCTTGTGTATCATCTCCAAAGGTGATGAAGTCATCACCGGTTGACCGCGTGAAGGAGGTGAACCATCTTGAGTCTCCGGTCATGTGGCGTGAACACCCGGAGTCGACGAACCATGTGTTCTTCCACCTTCCGCGGCAATCCTGAAAATCAAGGAGCAAAAGAATGATGTGTCTCAACATCAAGTTAGTTAAAAGCGACTTGGGAACCCAGTCCCGAGACACTCGCTCACGAGTAGTATGCAAAGCAGAAAAGTATCCTTGACTTTATTAGCAATTCTATTATGAGCAATAGTAACAAGAACATGAGATGCATCATGTCTAGGAACACGGTGATGAGCATGTGCAACAAATCCTAGACTAGGGTTCTTCTTTTGTACGTGACCATGTCTCATAAAAGCTCTAGGTTGATTAGATGACATTCTAGCAATATTTTTCTTAGCGCTCTTCAACCTCACGCCAACAGAACTCAACCAAATTTCCACTCTTCTTGCAATAGGTGCAATGGTATTTTGTACCATCGGGAAGCACCTTTTGCCTTAAAAGAAGGTTGGACAAACCTCGCAGATTTAAAAACAGTTTTTGCGAGTTGGTTTTGAATTCAACTAAGCCGCTTTCCAAAACCCGAATGACATTAGGCTTTGACATGTCTTGGGCTGAGTTGTATCCTAACCCTTGCTTCTTAAAAGGAGTTTTAGATTTATCTAGAATCATGTTTAACTGTTTTTCACCATTAGAGAATCTTTCTAAAGTATCCTTGAGATATGCATTCTCTTTTTCAACATTAGTACATGATTCACAAGTCTTGCCCTTAATGGCTCTAGCATGTTTCTCCTTAAGATGAGCAACTTCAAGCTTATAGGGAGCACAAGAAGCACAAGATGTAGAATCAATTGTATTCTTAAGCTTGGCAAATTTAGCTCTAATCGCTTCTAGAATATCCTTAACTTCATGTTCACGTTCTAAGCGAGAAAAGAGAGCTAGATTTCACATTGCCGAGGCATCCAAATTGCTAGACTCTAAGCATTTTTCACATGGAGCAGATTTAACATCAATTAGCTCGCCTAGCATTTTCAAGTTGATGCAAAGCAATATCATGAGCAGATTGTAGCTTAGACAGTTCGGAGTGCAAAGCATGGCAAGATGAACATTCATCAACATCTAGACTCTTAGCATTCACAATCTCTAATGTCAAATTCTCGACTTGTGACTCTAGATCCTTGTTCCTAGCCATGGTGAACTCTAAAGCTTTATCTTGACTAAGCAATTGCTCATACATGTTATCGCATCTAGCGTAAAGGGCATCATAGGATGGAAGTACCTCATCGTTGTTATCGGCGTCGACGGAGTCGGCCATGAAGCATGCCGTGAAGTCCTTGGCCTTCCCTTTCTTGTCTTGAGGATCTCCTCCTCCTTGTCCTCCTCGCTCCCTGAGTCCACATCGCTCATGGATTGATCTCCAAAGCGCAAGGACCCGGTGAGCACCTTCATGAGCTTGGCAAGATCATACTTGGGCTTGCCCCTTGAGGCTTCTTCCAGCGAAGCTTCAATCTTGTGGTTGCCCTTACCTTTCACTTAGGGGCGGTTGGGCGGATGTGATATAGCTCTCCACACTCATAGCATGTCACAGGCCACCTCTCTTTCTGCTTCGACATTGTTATATGCCCGCAGTGACTTTCTTGGCTAAAAGAGCTAAATCAGCTTCAGAAGACTCTCAAACTCTTCTTCTTGAATAGCAGATAAACATGCAAGAGAAAAACCAGAAGAAGACTCAGAAGAACCATCAGGAGTCCCTTTGAGAGGATCAGCCACCAAAGCCATGTTATCCTTCTTAGGATTACCGCCTCTCTTGATCTCATGAGTTTTTAGCTTGCTATAAAGCAGCTCCAAAGTGAGATTAGAGAGATCGACGTTCTCCTCTATGGCAGTTGCCTTCATCTCCCACTCCTTGGTGTTGATTGCACCCAAGAGGTGGGTGGCATTCTCAGATTGAGAGTACTCAATGTCAACAGCTTTCATCTGATTGATCACCTTGTTAAAACGAGTAAAGATGTCATCGATGCTCTCACCAGGACGCATCTCAAATTTGTTGTACTCTCGCTTGTAGACATTCTGACGCACTTGCTTGATCTGAGACGATCTCTCATGGTAAGTTTCGAGGGTGTGCCAAATCTCATGTGCGGTCGCAAGATTGCAAATCCTATCGTACTCTTGCCTACCGAGCCCAGCATATAGAAGGTTCTTTGCCTTGTTGTTGTTAGCCAAGAGGGTCAGCTTGCCGGCGTAAGCAACCGGGTAAAACGAGCGGGATCGAACAACCTCCCATATAGCTTGTCCTTCGCTCAAGGAAGACTCGCATGCGATTCTTCCAATAGGCATAGTCGAGCCCATCAAGACATGCGGCTTGGTCGAGTACTTATCCATCGCCAAGTTCGAAGGACCGTTAAGATCAAGATTGAACTAACTGGCTCGATACCACTTGTTGGACCGAAAAGGCGACTAGAGGGGGGTGAATAGGAGCACAAAATCTTTTTCACTTGAATGGATTCAATCTTGTAAATCACTTCAATAGCTATGAGAGCTATGAAGATCAATGATTGCCATGAGGAAGTCCCGTGTTGAATCCACTCTTAACCCCAAAGCTCAAACAAACAAAATCAAGAAGTGCTGAAAAATCGTGAAATCGAACAACCGAGCAAACGGGCGGTCGTATTAATGTGCGGTATGACCGTAGAGTAAACTAGCGGTCGTATCGACAAAGCGGTATGACCGTAGGTAAACAGGCGGTCGTCTGATTGTCCTGGAACAAATTGACGATTTAAAACCAAAATTGGTACAACTTTTGATCCACTTGGCCAAACGCTACGAGATTTGAAACACACCTTCCCAAAGAGGTTAGGAACCTATTCCAAGCAAAGAATGACTAGATCCACGTCAAAGTTCCTACCTTTCTTGAATTGAACGAAGGATGTTTCAAAACCGAAGTTTCAACCTAAACATGATCTAAACCTTGCTCGTGGGTGATGGATGATCAAATGATCCTAGATGGGTTCCTACATGTCACAGCAAGTTAGATCACGACAAGAAACCGAACAAAAACTCATGGATCAAAGAAACACCTCAAATCATCAAATAGAGAGAAAGAAAGCAAATAGACTCATCTTTGGGAGAACTTTTTTGGATTGATTTGATGTGGTATTGGTTTACAACCACTCCATCAAGGAGGACAAAGACTCAAGACATGAGCACGAAATCAAATCCAACTCTCTAGAACCCTAACCTCCACCAATCCTCTCCTAAGCAAACTAGGGTTTCAAACACAATGAAAGGGTTGAGAGGTGCTGGCCAAGACCCTCTCCTATTTATAGTGGAGGCTAAACCTTCTAGAAGATTGAACCCTAATGGGCTCCTTAAGGCCCAACACAAACGGGTCACATACACACGCTGCTTTTAAAGCGCCGCTTTCATCTCTTGGCCTAATCCGCTTCACCTTGCACCATCTTTGCGCCGTGAGTTGGCAAAAGGTCACCAAAGCGATATTTGGTAAAATTACCAAAATACCCTTCTCGATCTTTTTGCAAAGACCGAGTCCCATCTTCGTGAAGCACCTCCCATGCTTCGCCACGTAGGTTGATCCAATGCTCTTCATGTCGGCAAGTCTCTCCCATCCGGCTCCCACCGAAACCACCATGGCACTTGCACCGACCTCGCACCGCTTGATCGAACTCCGTCAGACCGAATCGCCTGTTTCGTCACCTTTGTCCTTCTTATGCCATGCTTGACTCCATTGACCTCACCCGCATCCCCGATCGTTCGACCTCAGCTCTCCAAACTTAGTCCCGATCATCCTCGCTGACCGTCATTGACTTCAAGCAACTCCGCACATCAATAGACAAAGAAATCGAATCCGAACAAGTTCTTCACAACTTGACCCACGTTAGTCAAAACATGCATCATGCAACACATATGCCATGAAACCCATGAACTTGACTCTAACCCAACACTCATCGCCACGATCGGCCGATGATCAAGAAGAATATTCCAAACTTCGATTTAAAACTCGTGTTTCGACAAACCTTTAACGACATTGCCAATTGTAACATCATCCTAAGATCTCAAGCATATCCCCATGATATCCACAAGATGACATCTTGGTACTTGAGCATTGGTACTCTTTCCCTACTTGATTCGCTACCAGTTGAGAATCGCCTTTCACTAGTAATCATGAATCCCGAGCTTAACGAGTCGTCAAGTCCCGCCAAGAACCTTCGATTCTCGCCATATTATTTGTGGCGTGAAAATTTAATCGATGGCGACTTGATGTGTTCGCCAAGAGGGGATATCAGATCACTCCACCCCACCCTTTTTAACATCAAAGAATCGTCAAAGTACATTGTCCACTCGTGGTGTTCGTGACACTGCCCTTGGTGGGTTCGTGGTTTGTCCATTCGCAATGAATTTCGCCATCGCTCGACTTTATCGCTGTTCATGAAATGAAATGGAGGTCTAACGCCTCTAGCTCAACCGCCCATTTTGCTATTTGTCCCGATGATTCCTCGCTTCAAGGACTTGACCAAGGGATATCCTGCTGGTACGACCACTTTGTGGGCCTCGAAAGTAATGCCTTAGCTTCCTTGAAGACATAAGGAGACCATAGAGCAACTTTTGTACTGTGAGTATCTTTCCTTGGTCCATGTAAGACCTCGCCACGTAATAAACCGGTCGTTGATGTTATCCTTTCACGACCAAGACACCGCCATCTGCTTAGGAGTTGTCGCCACATACATTAGCAAGAGCCTTGGCCCTCTGAGAGACTAAAACCGCACTTGTAAGGTACTTTTTAAGTTCTTCAAAGGCATCGCTTTGCCTCTCTAGTCCATTCAAAACTCTCATGTTTCCGGAGAAGTTTAAAGAAAGGTAACCTTTTTCTCCTAACCTTGCTATGAACGACTTAGCGCCATACACAGTACCGTTAGTTTTGGACTTCTTCGTGGTCGGAGGTCACATCCGTCGATGGTCGCTATCTTTACGGGTTTGCTTCGATACCTCTAGCCGAGACTAGAAAGCAAGCAATTTTCCAGCGAAACTCCAACACACTTTTCCTGGATTCAACTTGAGGTTATGCCTTCTCAAAGTTGTGAAAGTTTCTTGTAAGTCGAGATGTGATTGTTAGCGCTGGTGGTCTTTACGACCAGATCATCAACGAAGCTTCTAAATTCCGACCTATTTGCGGACTAAAGGTTTTTGCATTAACCTTGAAAAGTTGCACCAATTTTTGAGACCAAATGGCATCTTAACATAACAATAAGTGCCATATGGAGTGATGAAGGAAGTTTTCTCCTCATCCTCTTTACACATACTAATCTGGTGGTATTCTCGAATACGATCTAAAAAACTTAGTAATTGCACCCAGAGGTAGAATCTACCAGCTTGATCAATGCGTGAAGGGGAAATCGCCCTTCTGACAAACTTTATTAAGATCTCAGAAGTCGATACACATTCGCCATTTCCCATTATTCTTCCTAACCATTGCAGGTTGGCGAGCCACCGAGGGTGGTTGACTTCACTTAATGAATTCAGCTTTGAGAAGCTTGTCAATCTCGACTAGATTGCCTCCTTCCGATCAGTGCAAAACGCCGCAGCTTCGCTTGATCGGTTTTTATCGCCAGAGAGCTAGCTCTGCTCGATCACCTCCTGTGGACTCCGCATATTGGACGCCTGCTAGGTTAATACGCTCGATTTGCTCGAGGAAGGAGACGAGCGACTCTTCCTATTTAGGATCGAGCCTTGTTCACCGTAACCTTGCGGCAGTGGGCCAGATCTTCGGTCCGGTAATGACTTGGCGCTGTCCGGAGAAGTGCCTTTGTCGAGGGATACCTCTTTTGACTGGTCGGAGGGTTTTGGTGTCATCTTCGGTCTTGTGTGCTTGGCCTGCATGGCAGATGGATTAGCCTCTCTGGTCGGGAGTTCATCGACCAGCCTCTAAGGATTTTCGATCACATGCATAAGCCATTTTACGATCACCCCAATAGTGATGACTCTTTCGCCCCGATTTTCAAACTTTGATAACCGTAATGCGGCTATCAAGAATTGTGCTAATGCTGGTCGACCAAGAACTCTGTTGTAGGCGGATTCAAAGTTTACCACATCAAACGAAATTTTTTCGCTCGAAGTTATCGGCCTTCCTAACGTAACCGTAAGGAAACTTGTCCTATCGGCTTAGCGGTGGAGCTAGAACTATGCCATGAAAAGCATATTTCACCGGTTTCACCTTTGACATGGGGACCTCGTGACATTTCTAAAGCTCCCTAAAATAATATATTCAAAGAACTACCTCCATCTACCAGACTCGATTAACCCTACAATTATTAATGGTTGGTTCAACAACAATAGGAACCTACCGTCGAAGTCGAAGGAATGGGGCGCCGCCCTTGTCAAGGAAATTATGATGTCCGACCACTTCGATTGCTTGATAGTGTTTGGAGATTCGACGAGGTTGACCTCCGCCCACAAATTTTCGATGATGTTTGAATTCAGATGAAGAAGATCCTCCAAAATCATGTTGATCAGATGTTGGGGATCCCGTACTCCATCTCTTCGTTGCCATCCTTATCCTTTTGGAGCTCGTTTCTCCGGTTCTCGTATTATGGAAATGATCCTTCACCGCATAATAATCTTCCGCTTTTTGCCAAACTCGACAAGTCGAGATCATGCCCTACTCGCCGTGAAGTGGACACCACTTCTTCTTTTTCTCGAATCCTTCGGTCCGAGCTTTCGCCTTGCCTCGACCGGTGTAGTCCTTTTGCCCTTCATGAATTATCGAACGGCTAGGACCTCCTTGTCGCCGGATCCGCAGCTTCTTCTTCTTGAGAGACTTCTTGTTCTTTTTTCTCCGGTTTGTCCAGCCGGCCGAGGAATCTTGTCTTTCCGATCAATGGCTTCAAGACCACTCGATTGCTTCATTGGCGGTGGCATACTTGTCGGCCATATCAAAAAGCTCAACGGTTGTTCTTGGGGGTTCATTGCTATGTCCTCCGTGAAACCGCCGATTCTCGCACTGCTTTTGAAAGCTCAATAACAGAGGATTCTGCGACCTGAATAGAGTTGCGAACCTCGCTAAACCTCTTGATGTATTGACGAGAGTCTCATCGAGCCCCGCCAGATTCGGTGGAGATCATCCTCCTTTCTGTGGCAATCGTATGTACCTCGAAATTTGTAATTAGAAGGTCACGAGTTGCTCCCAAGTATAGATCGCTCCGATCGGCTGGTTCAACAACCATGACCAGGCGCACCTTCGAGCACGGTGGGTAGATAGTTGGCCATCACATTTTCATCGCCCAGCAGCTCGATGGCGGTGGTATAGATTTGGAGAAATTCCAACGGATTTTGAGTTCCATTAAACTTGTCCAAATTGGCTTGGCCGAAACCGTTAGGCTAACGCGACAGCCTTGGAGCCCCGCAGAGAAGGCCCGACAACCTATGATTGATTCATGACGCCTTCTCCGAAGGTGCCGGATTGTAATCGGCCGGAGACCGTTCCTAAGATTGGAACGCTGAACTCCGGTCAGCCGATCCGTCGGGACATTGGTATGATGTCTCCGATCGCCTACTTGATTCAGACGATGTCAAGATCGCCAGTCCAAGCGATGGTTCTTCTCGACGTGATGGGGAGTGGCTTCATGAAATAACCTTCTCCTCATGACTCCATGGTCGGAATCGCCGAGGAGGCCTTGGTATCGATCGCTCCCGAGTATGACCATGCTGTCCCTCACCGAGGAGGAACGGTGAGATGAAGTCATAGTTTGACTCCTCGAAACCCTTTGTTCCCGATATGCTTCAAGTATACCGCATGGTCTGCTGGAAAATTTCGATACTTGACCTACAAGTCAGACGAAACTCGAGTTCTCGCTAAAGCAGATCGAATTATTTAATATATCTTGAACACGCCGCAAGTTTTGTATACCATCTAGGGTCTCGGGGTTCAGACCGTCGTGAGGTGTACGCAGACCAACCTTCCCCGACCCTCGATTTGATCCGCCCTATCAACTATTCTAGGTGGGCGGCCAGCTAATTAGTTGATGGACGCCGATCGCCTGCGGGCCTCCGAAGTTGGTGCTCGACGGCTCGGATCATCTCTAACAACACGTGATGGCGTGGTAGAGAGTGTAGGACCGCAGGCATCTTGATTTTCATCTCCGATCGCGTTGACTTCGTGGCTCCAAGATCGATCTTCGATGAGCTTCCATCGAACTAATGGAGAGCTTATCGCTGCTTCGCCGAAGTTTCACGACGGAGAGCGGTCGGAGATGAGCACCTCCCGAGGTCTCTCACCGATTCGCATACCGCCGATCGATGTCGAAGCGTGATTATCCCCACGTGGTCTATGACCGAAGGAGGCTTCATCGACACCGCTATCAGATGCCGGCTGACTCGGAATTGCCGGTTGTAGGAGAGTATCTTTCACCATGATTTCATCGAGGGTATAGAGATTTTCGATCGAAGGTGCTGAAATTTCTTCACATGTTTTGTCGACGGAAAGGTCGGCTTGAAGAGATCCTCGACATTCCGAGCTGATCGGAATGGCTGGTTCTTCGATTGCGCCACCGTAACGGCGCATCCTCGCTCATCCGGCCGATCTCGCTATCGCTCGGGCGACGGCGAGCCGGCGAGGAGGAAGATGAGGATGATCTGCCATTTTCCACCATGGCACTAATGCATCCTTCCATGTCGAGGTTGTCATAGTCCACCAAGTCGAACCAATTCTCCTCATCCCAGACTCCGGGCATATTTGCATTAACGATTGCCGGAACTTGGGTGAGAATTTGTATGAGCGAAAAGTTTCTTCAAGAAACTTACGTCTTCTTTCCCACGGACGGCGCCACCTGTCAATGATCAAATCGCCGATCTTATGAAAATAAAAGGAGGAAAATGACGAGAGTATCCTGGAAGAGAATGGGGGCTGCTCTTTATTTATATGAATTGGGTTTACAAGACTTGACTAGGGACTATCTCCAATTACACTGAATGTATTGAATACTACTGCTTCGGCTTCTGTGTTGCCTTCTGTTGTTCGTTGTTATGTGTGCCTCTGTCTCTCGCCTTCGCGCTTCACCATTAAATATCTCCGGCGGCAGCAAGCATTTCGGAAAGACGCCCCGATGAAACGCTATAACCGGATTTGAGGTTTAAGGCGCTAACAATGTGCTAATCGCCTCGTTAAGTATTTGTGAGACATTTAACCGCAAGGTGGTTTATCGCCGAGTCTTCGCGGTTATCGTAGTTATGGAACGCTTAGCACGTGTTCCATTCATCATACTTAACGGTACTGCTCATAACATTTCGAAGTACCACCGGTCGAACCTAGTCCCACCAGGTACCCATCGTAACCTCTCGAATCCTTACGACCAAGGAGGTCATTAGCTTTAGGGTTACGACCATGATGACGTATGGTCTTTTATGTATTTAAATTAATACATAAAGGTTTCAATCCTCGCCAAGGTCCCGAGCGCCACGTGTCACGCATCAGAGGTCCTAGAGGAGGTCTTGGAGGTCCTAGAGAACCTCTTGGGTGGTCGGGAAGTGATCGTGCTATCTCTCGGAGATCGAATTGATTCCAAAGACATGTCCAAATTTTGAACTCTTGCTTTCCGGTGTGGTCCGTGCTATCTCTCGAAGTCGAATTGATTCCAAAGATGTGTCCAAATTTTGAACTCTTGTTTGGTATGTGGTGTAGTGGTCGTATCCAGAGGGTTGATGTCCTCATCATCCTCCCCTTCTTGCATTTGAGTCGTCCTCGACTCACGCTCATCCTCCAACGGCAAGAGAAGCTTTAAAACTTGTAGCAACACATTCTCATCTTTCTGCAAAATGTTAGCAATGGCAGGTTGCAAAGAAATAGAGAACGCTTTGGAAATTAAAGGTGATTGTGCATGCATCAAATCAGCAAAGGTATATTTTCTCATAGCATTCAGTTTGCAACTCAAATTGCAAGTATAAGTGAAGTATATAGTAGAGTTATTCATTGCTCTGTGAATGGGCAGCATAGTAATTGAATTCAGAGAGCACAAGTCATTCATATAATCAGATTTCAATTGAGTAATAGTAAATTCATCTAGCAAGGGTGAAAAGATTTGTAAGTTCTTCCATAAGTCAACATCTTTATTCAGATTGTCCATACTAGATGGTGCAATAAAAAGGGAACACATGGGCATGGGATGAGCACTAAATTTTATTTTACCCTCATATTGAACAAGATTCAGCACACAAGAATGGTTATCCAAAACAGCAAGCTTCAATTCATCCACATGATCACAAGTTATGCATATTCGATATACAAGAAATTGATTGTCTACACCATAATCTCCAATCAAATTAAACTTATACCTGTGGGTGTATGCACTAGACAAGGATTTTGAACATGCAATTTTAAACTTTCTCCATAGCATGTGACAATTTCATAGGTGAATGCAACATAATGTAACATAAAGAATCAAGAGTAGAAATTCTAGTCAAAACTTCTTTATGTCTAACCAATTCCACATGATCATTAGATGTGATTAACTCATCACATGAAACACTCAAAATAGCAGGCAATTCAATTATTTTATCACATGGTGCACTCAAGTCAATGCAGTTTGAATTCTCTACTTCAAACATGTGCATATCAGAATTGTTTTCCACTAATTTTTGCTCTAAGACAGCATGAACAGTGGACAATTGTAGTTCGTTACAAACATAATCACCTTGAGTGATGATAGCACCATGAGCGTTACCTTTTTGGCTCTCCTTAGATGATGTAGGTGCATCCATCTCCTCATCTTTCTTCTCAACCAATGGAGTCGGTGGTTCAATCAGCTCATTCTCCTCTTCTAAGATGGTTCTCAACTTCCTTCAAGTTATTAGTTACAGAAAAAGACACAAACACGTGTTTGTACTCATGTTTCCTAACACCAAGCATTCTCAATTTCTTCTTAATCTGACTTTCAACCTTACAGGCAAGTATAAACAAATGAGAGAGAGAATTATATTCTTTGTGAACAAGAAGGTCCTGAATTGGTTGATTAAGCCCACTTAAGAATCTATTCTCTGTAGCTTCAACATGTTCCTTTAAGCCATGACGCAACAAACGAGTTTTCAATTCATAATAGTATTCCCTTACAGTTCTACGACCTTGTTTGAAACGTTGCAATCTAGCTAACAAGTAATCAGCATGATATTTAGGAACAAACATGTCCCTCAAAAGTTTCTTTAACGCATGCCAAGTTTGAGGCACTTTTCCATGTCTTTGTAAACACTTCCACCAAATTATTGCATACTCAACAAAAACACTAGTGGCAGCTCTAATCTTTTGCCTATCGACTATTCATAATATTCAAATTCATTGTCTAAAGCTATCTCCCCGTCAACATGAGCATTAGGATCAAATTGACCTGCAAAGGATGGCAATAGCTGAAAATCATCCCGTGAACCTGCCATAGTTAGTAGAAAACAAGGAAACAAATCACAAGTATATGTTCCTATCAACTACTAGGATCTAGAGTTTCAAACAGCTGCTCACACTGAAGCTTATACCAAGTTCTTACAAGCGCATACCAAGGCAGCACGGAAGTGGTACAACCGGTGGCTGGTTCGTGATACTCTCACTTGCTATTAGCCCAACGATTGCGAGGAACGGAACCTATTGAGTTAGTAGGAAGTGGAGCTCGGAAGGCTTCAATATGGTAGTAAGGATCAGCAATAATCAAATCAGTTAATGCAAGTTGAAATATTATTAAAAGTATTTGTCAAAGTTGCTAATCCTAGCCTAATCAAAGCTAGCTAATCAAAGCCCAATTAAGAGATGTGTATGTACGCACACGCAACGATAAATGTGACCTAATGCAACCAAAGGACTGAGCTAGTGAGAAACAATATGTAATTGCAAAGCAACAAGCCTGCTTTTGCACCAAGTAATCGGAGAGACGCTAGCCAATTGCAAAGAAAGAAGGGCACAAGATTGCTCAAGGAGATTAAATACACAATCTGAAAATATGGACTAGGGTTTCCACTTTCCAAGTTTCAACAAAGACGCTTTTTTTCTTTTCTTTTCTCAAACCGTATGCATAAGATCTTCCTCTGTCTTGTTAGTAAGGTCACTAAAAGGAAAAGTTGGTATTGGTATATGCGGGTTTGTTCTCTTCTGCTTTCTTTTTTTATATATATACTTTTGTCAAGCCATGGCTTTTTCTTTATGTCGACTGCCTTTTGATTTCTTCTTTTTGCGATGGCCGAACAAGGTGGAGATTCACCCTTTGATATGCAAGTCGCAAGAATTTCAGAAGTGTAAATTAAAGACAAGAGTAGCCCGAAAGCAATATTCGACAGCTAGTCTCAAAGATGAAAGGATATAAGTGATGCTCAAGATCACCAAAAGGTTTCGGCCACTAGGATTGAAGATGAAAACCCTAATCGAACCAAAACTCAAAATAGAAAGTCAGAACAAGGCAGTTTAGGAAAGAAATATCTTGGAGTTTGAGTTGGACACTACTTCCCCCAATAGAGATCGGAAGGAAAACTTGCAGATTCAACTCTAATAGCAACCAAGAAGTAATTTCCAAAAGCACTTTTTGGGTGCTAATTGAGGGAATCAGTCAGCAATTTTGGAGGGTTTAGGTGAAACACAAAGATGAAGTTACGCAAAGGAAACACAAGATCAGGAACTAGACAAGACGATGCAACCAAAAATTCAACAAGCAAAACCGAAAAGAAAAATTGCAAGCACGATTGGTTTGGACAGATGAACTAACCCTATTTTTTTCGTGGCTTTGTGTGTATCAGAGGTAAAGAAAGACAATCTAATCTATGGTAAACTGGAAATTCCTCACCGATCAACCCGAAGCTCTGATACCACTTGATAAACCCACGAAGGTTCTGTTTTGGCCCGATCTTTCGATGAGAAGGTAAGTTCAGTTGTAGACGCTCAACTCTCACGATCCTGGCTACGAACTCGCAAGGTTCAAAACCACGCAATCACTGAACTGATCGACAAGTCGTTATCAATCGTACACGAATACCCGGATGACCTGACCACGAAGGTCAATTCTTACATGCACCAAAAAAGCATGTAAGAACAAGATAAAAAGCAATCTGAAATTGCGAATAGGAATTGAATGTATTGATAAGTGGGGTTCCGAAGAACAACGTTTGGTTGTACTAGCTGCACAAGCAAACGAAGTATAAAGTAGCAAAGCTAAACTTCAATCAACAAAACCCCCGAACTAGATGGGTGATGCCTGGCCTTATATTGGCACCTAAGGGTGCGGCCAACACACACACGACCTAATGTCGATTCTATCTCTAACTCCCGTATCACACAAAGATTCTTTCCTAAAACAGTTATGGAAAGATTACAACCGACTCCATCTAAAAGATATATACTATAACAGATTGGTCGAAGACCTGGTTGTAGGACTGGTCCTGCAATGGTCTTGAGGAGGTCCCGAGGAGGTCCTGGCACGGACTTGCCACGTGTCGCGTACCGGGAGGTCCTGGAGGGAGGTCATGGAGGAGGTCCTGGAGGAGGTCCTAAAGCGCCACGTGTCCCGTACCGGGAGGTCCTAGACGAGGTCTTGGAGGAGGTCCTGGAGGAGGTCCTGGAGTGCCACGTGTTGCGTACCGGGAGGTCCTGGAGGAGGTATTGGAGGTTCTGGAGGACCTCCTGGGTGGTCGTGGAAGTGATCGTGCTATCTTTGGAGGCCGAATTGGATTCTAGCACATGTCCAGCTTGAACTCTTGCTTTCCCGGCGTGGTTCGTGCTATCTCTAGAGGCCGAATTGGATTCCAGCATGTGTCCAGCTTGAACTCTTATTTTGTATGTGGAGTAGTGGTCGTATCCAGCGGGTTGATGTCCTCATCAGGAGGAAGGAAGGAAGAGAAAGAAAGAAAGAAGGGAAGACAAAGAGAAGTTTTCATGGAAAAATCAGTGTTCTTGTCACGGTCTCCAAGGGTGACGATCGATTTTCTTTTCCTTTCTATTTAGCAAATTTCCAGTCGGTAGAAATCGTCTAGAAGATCGGTATTCTACTACACTGCTGTACAGTAATTTGAGGTACTGTATGGGCGTAATTTGAGGATGTCATCTACTAGATAATTAACCATTAGCAAAATTTTATCAAATTAAGTTTACCTAAGTTGTCAATCTATTCACCACAAACCTAAAACCTGGCTCTGATACCAACTGTAACACCCAACCTATGCGAAAGCCAAGATGCAACCTAAACTACTATCACAAATCAACACTGTGAATTTTTCTCATCAATTCAACAACAAGTGACAGTTAAACGTCACCACAAAACAATTCTAATAATATAACTAACATAAATTTCAGCAAGGATCTAAGCACTAACATTACAATCATAACACTTCATTCATGTAGAACATTATCTTGAATAGGTTCGGATAGTTTAAATCATCAACTAGCATGAATAAACCTTAAAAACGAATAATGGAAGCACCATAAATCCAATTATTACATTAAAAGTTTCAAATTGAAGGATAGCAACAGAATTATTATTTAAGTGATGATAAGTGTGATAAAGTGGATTGCTTACGCCCTCCTGTTGCATGTCATCTTCAACAATCAACTAAAAACAAAATTGGCAAGAGTGAGTTCAATGACTCAGCAAGTACAACTGAACGACATAAGAAACATTGAATGGGAGATATATCATTTTCAAATTATCACATACAAATGAACATACTATGAATGCGATGCAAAATGCATATGACTTCACTTCTCTTCTACGTATACTGGTATAGCCGAGTGTAACACCCGTCGGTGTTCACTCATGCATGCATTATCAAAATACGGGGATCCATTGCTCGTTTAAAGAATCTTTCATACGGGGATCTAGTTGCCCATATTAAAAATATAGGGATCTCAATACCCACTCCCGTAGGTGAAGCATGAATGCTTGAAATGAATGTAATGGAATGAAAAGAATACTTGCATACTTTGCAATTTATAACACAATTATTGAAAGCATGTAAATAATGAAAGGTACTCATATCTCAGAAGATTAATCACATAATACTCATTTTACCAATTTGAACAAGCAAACATCCAATATGACTATCATTATACTTGCCTCAACCGTGTGAAGTTTGACGATGGGCAGAGACCACTCCCTCCCGGATTCACACCACCACGTGAGGATTTAATAAACACTAGAAGATAGCTACCAAATGGCGCAAGTAACTAATGTGGATTTTTTGTGTAGTTTAGAAAAACTTTTTGGAAACTATAAGGTTTATGTGAGCATTATGTGTTGCACTAACAAAGGTTTGATCGAAGAAGATGACATGTAAGATCGGAGGCTAGGCTACATAAAGTTTGTTGTATCTATTTAAACAAACGTAGTATCTTTAGGAGAAAATAATATGACAGCTTATTCGTAGCATATAACATAAAGCTCAAGGAAGACTAAAGTATGTATACAAATGGAGTGCTACTACTGACGACTATAGTTTAGTCGGGACTATAGGTGAGTTAAGGATGTTTACAAAATAGGTTCTGAAAGGAGTAATAGAACATGCTAAAAGGGTCGACATACTATACATATTTGCTACCTAAGAATGTTTAAACAGTAGCACAAAAGAAATCTGATGTTCCTGGGGATGTAGTGACCACTGAGGTGGTTTGAGATGCTGGATGGACAAACTGTATAGAGTAGCAGTAAATTAGAAGAGATTCTAAATAAGTATTTTCTTTAAACTGGGAAGCGGAAGCATATTATACTTGAGGTTTTGTTGTTGCGCCGAGCTATTCGATCATTCCTTTTTTCTGTGTAGATGATCAGGTTTTCTTTCCAGGTGGATCAGTCATAGAGTGGGTAGGAGGCGATGCGGGTCTGTTTTAATAAATAAGATTCAATGCTACATGTAAGGCAACAAAAGAAGTAAATGAAATGGAACATTTATATAGTGCATGATCCAATTGATGATGGTAAAAATCCCTCTAGGCGGAATAGTGCTTTGAGATCTATCAGGTTATGAAATAGTTTTTTCAGGTTGTGTTGTCTGGTGATATGCGTATGAAAAAGAGAGACATTACAGCTATTTACAAGAGCTTGGAACCCAACGATAATTTTGTGTATCTAAGGGATTATATAAAAGGGTATAACGTTATTGAATGTTGAGTAGTTGTACATATAAGTGATAGTCGGTCTCTTTTTGATTGAGATTTTATTGATCACGTGTGTTTGGTGCATGAAATTTAGAAGATGGTATTGTACTGGGTAGCTGTAATAAGTTCTAAAGAATGAGTAAGTGTAACATAAAAGTGTCACTCAAGTGATATTCTAAGGATATAGCAAATAAGCCGCCTATAGTTGTTGATGGACATTTATGATTTTGTAGGCTAAGAGTCAGATATCAATGATACTCTAAAGAAACTTAAGAGGGTGTCAATTCGTAAGTCAGATATATAATTTGTATGTAGGATTTTTGAGGCACACCTTTGTGTCCACGAATGGTTCGAGGCTGTGCATTCAAAGAATGTGTTTCTATGAATTGGACGCGATGGAGAGTTGTGTTGTGTTCTGCACAGAACATTAAATAGGCATGGTATTATATGCAAAAGGATATTGTTGTAAAGAATAAGTGGTTGGTAATACTAAATCTAAATGTACTGAGACAAAACGAAAATACTCGGAGGGAGTGTATTTTGTTGGTAGCTGTTTAAATACCCGGAGGGAGTGTATTTTGTTGGTAGCTGTTTAATTGCCGAAGGCGGTGTTGTTTGGGGACGATAAGAGCCAATCTTGTATATTGCCAAAGAGTAAAGCTTCTACAAACAGTTAGTAAATAATTGAAGAGGAGCATTTGAAATGATAGAAACTTGTAGGAATTAAAAGTAGGCAAGAGGTACAAAAATATATGAAGTAGTTAGGGACATTTTGAACTTGTAATATTACTGCAGGTCTGTCTGTGGTACACTTTGCCTAAAATGTGCTAAGGAATAGAAATAGTTCTGGTGGATGTTAAATTTTGATCGACGGTCATAAAAATAGTCGTAGGGACAGCTTATGCAACTATTCTCATGGAAATTACAGCTACATAAACCAGTATGTATTATTGTGAATCGGTTATAGAAGTACTTATTTTTGTATTGCCTTTTATGGGCATAAACCTAAAGCACATAAATGCAATACCCAATGGAATCGTATATCTATCCCAGATATATGACAGATATAGCAAGTACGGTAATGATATCTATACAAAGATAACTACATGGAAGCATGTAATATACACTGTGGAAGCATGAAATGCTGGACGTAGGATGGCCATCGAGTTCACTGGGCAGATAACGCTAATGCTATTTTGTACGAAGACACTGCGTATTGTAATATCAAATTAGAAATAGAATAGAGTGAGGTATAACACAATGTTTGCTTTGTGGTGTGTCTATTGCTCTGGCGGCGTAGATGTGTGTAGATGCGCGGACCTTTGGAATGATGGCATGTAAGCTAGATGGTAGTAGCGCACTGTTCAGTTGTAAGTAGTTACGCACAGTGAGTAAACGTAACATTGAAGAGGGTTTGTTTTCAGACAATGTAGGGATGCAGCAAATAAGTGAATATAGGCGTTGCTATAAGCATGTGGCTTTGTAGGCGAAGAACAGTATGAATAATAGATATTGGCTAGGAATCCTAAGACACTATTTTTTTTTGAAGGCATGGCTCTATGTCCATGGAGAAGTTTGTAGACACGCAAGCATGAAAGTTTTTTTTTGTGAATAGGATGTGATGGAGGGACGGTTCTTCGACTATGTAAGCCCCAAAAAAAAGCAATGTATTCACAGATGGTAGAAAGATGTCAGTAAGAATCAAATGCTGGCAGTGTTCAATGTAAATGTACTGAGATTAAAAAAAATACCTAGAGGGAATGTTCCTTGTTGTAGGCTGGCTAATTTCTGAAAGAGGTGTTGTGTGGGGATGGTAATAATCCTGTGTATTGTCGAAGAGTATGAAATGGTACGATCAGCTAGTAGGAAAATGAAGAGTAACATATTAAACGTGATCGGGTTGTCTGGAGCAAAAGTAGGTAAGTAATAAAAAACATATGAAGCGGTCAGTGACATCCACATTATGTAGTAGTGCTGAAGATTTACGTGTGAAGCAATATTTAAAATGGGAAAAGAAAAAGAAACAGTGATGGTGTATGTGGAATTTTGAGAGGCGGTTTATAAAAAAGGGCATAGAGATAGATACGTAGTTACGGTGTAGAAGTTAGGCAGTGACATAAAAAGGCAATGTATTATGTTGCAGTAGGTTATAGAAGGACACACAAGAGAGATAAACTAAATATTTAACGGAAGTGTGCATGTATTCGTAATAAGTGACAGATACAGTAGTTATGGTAACAGAATATGTATATAGATGATTATATAGCAGCATGTAACAGGTATGGCAATGAAAGAGACAATAAAGGATATGTAGAATTTTATTTTGTACTTAAGAGGGTAAACCATCTTGATATAACATATGTATAACACGGTCAAATAGTTGTCAGCCTGAGGCATTGATTAAAACGTGGCACAATTCTATGCAGGAGACATCAGCCTGCAACGTTGATTAAAACGTGGCACAATAAGAGAATATGAATATGAACTGACAATCTATATTCAAAAGACAATTTGACAGAAAGATTAATCAATAAGAGAAGCATGTTTGGTCTCTTAAAATAACCAGGAGTTTGGATTCTCACTTTGATTATAGAGAACATGGATATTGCATAATCATAGCTACAAAAGTAAATAAATTGAACAAATTTATCCACATGCAACATATAATGTGTTGTTTACATTCATGAAAGGGGAAATGGCAGGGTATTAATTAAGCATACATGCCAACAGTTTACATACGCATCGATGTAAAGGGATAAAATTAGCATCGATTCATATACCAATGTAATATCCCATTTTAACATAAAATAAATAAGTGATTAGTACTGAAATTAAATAAAATTAGAGAAAGAATTGGAGGTTTTAGAGGGGCATTTTTGCTCTTATTGGAGAACTTGGGCCTTTGGCCCACGGTGTCTTGGCCCATTTGAGTTGGTCGGCCTTAAAAGGAAAGGGGAAGGCCACCCAAACCCTAGATGGTACTATAGCTCATGGTCACTGTAGCACCACCGGTACTATAGCACATCGAGGTACTATAGCACCGCCTCCCCTCCGCTGCTACTGGCCAAGAAGAGGAAGATCAGCAAGGGGAAGGAAGAAGGGAAGAAAAGAAGGAAGAAGAAAGAAGAGGGAAGGGAGGGGAAGAGGGATCGCGAGCTGGAGTTTGTGTTCTTTAGCAGTTCTTCAAGGGTAAAGCCAAATCCATTTCGATTAGTTGATTAATTGTGTAATTAGGCGTTATCGGTATTAGATCTGTTTAGGATAGTGAGGCTTGACCAACGATTTTGATGAGGTTAACTGTGGAATCTGTCCTGGACACATCCTAGAGAGTTGTAGGCGATGTCTCTAGGTTTCCAAAAGTATTGGATCGCGTTGTTTGGACAAGCGGTTCAAAAGTTATGAATTGTTTCATGCTGCTTCTCGCAATTCTGTAGTAATCTTGATAGTTAATGGTAATTGAACTGTAGCAAATAGTTAATGGAATATGTAGGAGATCTCAATATAACGAAAGATGTATATAATTGGCTTAGCTTTCCAGAAAGCTACAGATCATGAAATTTGGATAAATACACTGAAAGATATGATGGTTTTATTGTTGCTGTCCAGAAACCTTGACGTGAAATAGCAGCTTTGTTAATCAGTTTGGTAAGGGTATTAGATGGCCAAATATGGGAGGCTCACCAAATAGGTTTAGGTGAGGAATTTGATAAGTTTCTAGAAAATCTAAGAAAGTGTCATTTGGATGTCGGATCAAAAAGTTATGGATTTTAGAATATGACTGTCTGTTAAAGGAACCGCTGGCAATTTAATATTTTGGGAGTTGGGTTTGCACTAGAGAACGTAGCGATTTCGTAATTGCTTCTAGCTTTGTTTCGTCCAGAAATATGGTCTTAGCGTGCTTTAAATAAATTCAGGTGGGTGATTGGTCCCGAGGGTAGCGCCCTCTTCACGTCCTCTGTTCTCGCACGATTGAGGCAAGTACCTTGAATGATCGACTTAATATGAATAAATGATCTTGTTTGCTAGTATTTTGAATATATGTGATATTCATGGATGCTAGGATATTATGAATGTTGATGATCATGTTTACTATTATTATGAAGTATGTGCTATTCATGAATGCTAGTAGTATGAATAAGTTAATTCATGTGTGATGTTCTTTGCTAATGCATGATTAGGACGGTTTAAGGTTTTCTTCATATACATCATGCTGACATATTGAAGACTTGGTCATATGGTGACCAAGCATTGATTGAGATCCCCGTCATGAATATGACGGGATTATGGTCCACACACTCGTGGAGTGTGGGCTTAGGTCCCCATACTTGTGGAGTATGGGCAATGGTCCCTGTGCTAGATGACACAGGCATGGGTATGCATCGATGGATGCATGCTCTGCATTACCGGTAAAATGCAAAAGAGAAAGAGAAAGAGAAAGTGCATTTAAGCATCTTGCATAGCATGAGCATATAACATGTTTGTGATAGAGATTTGTGGATGGTTATTGATGATTACAATTGTTTATGTTATGGTTGCCGTTTATTGTACTTGCTGAGTCTTTGAACTCACTCTTGCTGTTGTTGTGTTTTTAGGTACCCTTTACAAGAACGGCATGCATGGGAGGGAATAAAAACTTAGAGTGGTTGCACAATGGCACAAACCATTCACATTGAATTGATTGGGTTATTGATTTAGTATTTGAGTAATCTGCTTAAAGAACTGTTTATAATTACTCCCTTTGCTTGGAATAAATTGTAATAGAGGTGATTAGAGGATTTTGGATGCTCTTTGGATTATAACTTAGTTGTTTAGCATGCTATAGATGATATAGTGATGATTAGCAAAATTTTGGATGTCTCTTGATTACGTTAGATGTTGGATTATTTAATTGTGTTATAATTAACTGTTGGGACCTCCGGTATAGTTAACTATACAAAGGAGGTTCTGCCGAAATTTAGTAAGACATCTTAGTTTTAAATGGTTACAATGTTAGCCTAGTAGCATTCCAGGCCTTTGATGGGCTGGGGTGTTACAACCAACCTCTCAGAATGTGGCACAATTATATAAAGGAGACACTATGATTGGAAAAAATATAGCTTATGTGAGAGTACGACCTGACAATCTATATGCAAAAGACAATTTGACGGCAAACCTAATAAATAAGAGACCCACGAGTGGGCTCTAAAACCTGGTTAGGAGCTCAGATTCTTACTTTTCGTATAGAGGATCTGCACCCTGAATAAGCATAGCTGCAAAAGAAAACCAAGTGAACATATTTAGCCACATGCAACATATAGCGTACTGGTAACATTCACGAAAGGAAAAATGGCAAGGTACTAATTCAACATACTTGGCCATGGTTTGCATGTGTACTGATGTAAAGGGGACAAAAATTCCCATCAGATTTACATAACAACCTCTCTGGTGGTTGAAATGCATTTGCTTTGAAAGGCAAGCAGTAGTCATCAACCTGATCAATCTCTCCGGTGGTGGAGCTAGTTTTGATGCCAATGTCAAGCAGTAGTCATCAACTTGATCAACCTCTTCGGTGGTGGAAATGGGTTTGCTGCCAAAGTAAAGAGGCAGCCATCAGCCTAAATCACCCAAAAAGCTATTTAAGGAATGTATACAAAATTTGGTAATAATCCAAGATGAATATATTCATGTAGATCTGCATGACCAATCGAATTCTCAGTTAGCAAGACAGCGTTAAAATTCTCAAGAAAAATATAACCTTGAATCCTTCAAAAAATACAGCAAGAACACTCAGAGGAGCATCTGTTAGCACCAGAGCGGCGGTGGAGGACGAGGCAAGGGGCGGCGGGTGGAGAGGGAGGGAGGCGGAGAAGGGAAGGGACCGGGAGGTGAAGAAGGAGCGAGGTGTGGCTGCGTGTTGTTGGATTTTGCACCGGTGACAGAGGCATCGACAGCAGGCGAAGGGGGAAAGGAGACCGGGAGCAGATGTGGGTAGAAGGATGCAGTGGGGGAGGGATAAGAAGGGACTGACACGGGCGAAGAGAGAGGGAGGCGGAGAGGTAGGCAGAGAAAGAGAGGGGGCACACCATGAGGCGCAGGCAGGATGACCAATGTAGAGGTAAGGATGGGAGGCGAAGGAAAAGGAGATCGTGGAGAACGCGGGCTCGAGATGTGGCGGGGAAGGGAGAGCTAAGGGCACTGGGTGGAGAGGGAAGGGAATGGGAGGCGGGGAGGGAGAGAGGCGCGGTCGTGTGGCATCGGAGGGAGGAGCTGCGGCGGAGGAAGGGAGGGGAAAAGGAGACCGACTGGAAGGGTCGACGGAGAGAAGCAGCGCGAACATCGGAGAAGAGAGATACGGGGATAAGGGAGGAGGAGATAAGGGAGAAGTAACTAGCATGCACGAGTGAGAGACAGGCGACGTGGTTCAAGGCAAAGGCCAAGTGTTCCCACGACGCTGCACGGGTTGGTCGCGAGGCAAGCTTCGCGCGATCGGACGAAGCAAAATTTTTGGACGACGTGGCCATGGCCGGAGGAGGCCCTTTCCACCAAGATTAAACTTTAGTAATTCTAAGGGGTCAAATCCAAGGCAAACAACTATACAATTTGAATACATATATAGCATCGCTCCAAATCGTAATCCAAATGCCATTCTCCCCTGAACACTTTTCTGTCCCAAATAGAACAGTCACCTTACAAAAATCATATCTACCTCTATGATTATCCAAAAATTGCCCTCTTGGACTTTATGAAAAGCTTAAAGAATTACCTACAACAATAAAGTTGGTCGTATTCCCTTATTTGGTCATTGGTTATCCAAAAATTGTCCTCTTGGACTTTATGAAAAGCTTAAAGAATTACCTACAACAATAAAGTTGGTCGTATTCCCTTATTTGGTCATTAACTATTTGTAATATTCAGATTACTACTACTGTCAAATTCTGACCGACATTCGGGACAGTAGGATTAAAACAATCATAACTTTTGTTCAGTTTATCCAAAAAATGTGTTCTTGGGCTTATTGGAAAGCTTAAACAACTAGCTACAAAACTCCTATTGGTCTAATTCTCTAATTAAGAAATAACTATTTTTAATAAATCGATCACTATAGTCTGCCAAATAACTGACAGAACCTCTGGACAGTAGCAATGAAAAATTCATATCTAGAGATCTGCACATCCAAATAATATGATCAAAGACTCTATGGAGAGCTACGGATATTACCCACAAATATCTAGTTGGTGACCAAATAAGATTTTGCTAATACATGGACCAAATCTACAACGCACTATAAGTTGTCTATACCAGATCTGCTACCCGCAATCAAACATATAGACAAGAATTACTCTAAATCATGGAACAACGAAAACATGCATGAATACCTCGCTAAAACCTGTTGAATTCCCCATGAGAACCTCCTCCCCACTTCCTTCTCCCTCTCCCTCTTCCTCTTCCTTCCTCTTCTTCTCCTACCTCTTGATCCCTTGGCAGCAGCACCACCACCAGCAGGGAGGAAAGTTCACTGGTCTCAGGGCAGCAGTATGGAGGGACGGCGGTGCTATAGTGGCGACGCTACAGTTCCAGGCGCGCTAAAATGCGGTGCTACAGTAGATGCTAGGGTTTCCCCCCATCTCCCCCTCTTGGGCTTCGTGGACCAAAAGCCTGAGGCCCAGGTTCTCGCACAACGGCGAAAACCCCCTTTTTCTCCTAATTTTCTCTTTTAAGTGATTTCCTTCCTTAGAACAATTTCGGAGTATTACAAATTAGGGTTTCTACTCTACATAAAAAGTGTAGATAACTGTATAAGGATTCTAGAGAGTCCAAGGACACGAATTTTGGTGCTTGCGCAGAAGAGCAGGAGACTCTGGTGATGGCAGCTCTGGAGGCGTGAGTGGCTGGATGCTTTGCGTGCTGGCCGTTCGTAGCAACTGAGTGGTACCCCTTGCCTTCCTCCTATTCAAATGAGACAGCTCATTCTCCTTTTCTTGACCCCAGAAAAATAAGTGAGTCTCCCGTTTTGGTACTTCTTCTTCGATTCCGATTTGTGTTCATTTGGTCCTTGAGCTCCCAAGACTGCCGCTTGCCTCAAGGTTGCTTGGTGGTGGGTGAACCCTCCTCCTGCACATCACGTCCGATCCCTCCCACGCCCTTTTCTTCTCGTTGGGTGTTCTGTGAGGATCCGGCTTGTGTGTCGGTTGAGGTTGATTCTAGTGTGCTCTAGCTTGATCTGGAGGAAGAAGAAGGCTTTGGTTATTTCAGTTTTATAAGTGCTCTAGAGTGCACTCGCCTATCACTACTACAAAACAAAGTTATAGTAGATGTTTTATCACGACGGTTCCTTTGGAACCGCTCGTGTTGGGTCGGGCCAAACTCGCGGGTGGCGCTGGCCGACTATCACAAACGGTATTTTTAGAACCGCTCAGGATAGTCATCTATCACAGACGGTTGATAACTAGAACCGTCTGTGAATTATCACAGATGGTTCTATTCACAAACCGTTTGTGATAATCCCCCTAATCATAGACGGTTTTAGGTTACAACCGTCTGTGTAATATCACAGACGGTTCTTATTTAGAACCGTCTGTGATACTTAGTTATCACAGACGGTTCTTATTAAGAACCGTCTGTGATATCCCATCTCCATATAAATTGAGCCCGACACATCCCTCTCGCCAGACTACACTGGGTCCATCACAAGACTACCGCAATGGGACGCCGCCTCTCTGCCATCGCCGCTTTGGAGCAACCCTTGCTGCCCCCTACATCACGGCTCCGTGATTCTGCTCCAACATACCTATCGCTTCCTCCCCAGCGCCACACTTCAAGATCGGCGGGATGAGGAGCTCCTACTATGGGCAAATAGATATAGTAACTTCACCTCCAAACTTTTTCTTTTCATTTTGAATTTTCATATATAGCCAAACAACGTGGCTAGTCGCTACAAAAAGATTAAAAACTAGAAACCTATCTAGTGGCGGAGGTAGGTCGCTATCTCCGCTTTCAATACTTCATAGGCGGCGGCGTCGGGGCGGACGGTTCATGATCGAATGAAGCCTAAATGCGCCCACCACGACGCGACTCGCTCGAAAGTGTCTCTCAAGACCTCGGATCGTTGAACTAAGAAGAATTGAGCCCATAGGCTCTCTTCTCTGCTTGAGGGTCTCGCCCGGTCGATCGGATCGCCGGCCGCCACGATTAAGTAGTCCAAGTGACGACAAGCCTCCCCGAGACGCAAACGCCGTTTTGGAGGACCACGCCGACGACGCCGTAAACTCGCCGAAGTGGGAGATCACCCGAAGACAGAGCGAGGAGGATGTCAAGACGGTGGAAGGTGGCCGCCACCCGCCCGCAAATTCTCGACAGAGGAGTGAAGACATTGTTGAAATAGTGTTCTTCCGCGAAGACGATTCAACGTACAGCGAGAGAGGTGCGCGCACAATGCGTGTACAGAAGAGGAGGCAGCCATTTCTCTGTTTTTGTGGAGAAAGGGGATCAAGGAGGTTGTGAAAATACATTGTAGAAGGGGACACATCTATATATAGAACAAGTTCTAAAGCCGTAACGGAGACGAAGAGATATTTGGGGAGTCAGAAGCGACGTTGGAAAATGAAGAGATGAAGCCGCACTGTGATCGTGACACATGCAGAAAAATGAAGACGAAGAGACACGCTGAAAATGAAGAGAGTTATCACGCACGGCCCGTAGTATAACCGCTCGTGAAAAGAATCACTGACGGTTCTATTTAAAACCGTCTGTGATATACTTTTTATAAGGCGAAACGCTAGGGTTTTGCTCTCACTTGTCACTTCCTCTCCGTGCCCTTAGGCTCTCGCCACTGCTCGCCTCCTCTAGGGTTTAGGGCTCGCCTGCAGTTCACCGCCGACCACGACCTGGCGCCGCCGCCGACATTGGCGCCCCGACCTCGTCTGCCGCCCCCAACCCGGCGCCCGACCTCGGCGCCTTCAACCCCGTGCCGCCGCCCGACCTCGGCGCCGACCTGATCTGCCGCCCCGACCTCGGCGCCTCGCTCACCTCCCCAGAAGCCCCGACGTCGCCACTCCGACCTCGACGCCCGCCCTCCCCTGTGGGCCTCCTCCTTCGCAGACTGCCTTCCCCCAAGGCCTCCTCCTCCCCGCCCGCCCTCCTCCTCTGACCAGCCTTCTCCCCGCAGACTGCCGTTCTCCTCTCAGACGGCCTTCTCCCGCCCGCCCTCCTCCCCTGCAGGGCCTCCTCCTTGCACCGTGAGTTCTCGTCGGCATCCTCTCTGTGAGTATTGCTCCTCTGTGGCGCTCGCTTTGTTGATCAAGGGCTTTGTTGACATGCTCGTGATGAACTCGCCTTATAATCGAGATTGAATGTGATAGTTAGTTCATACTTGAGCTCTATTGTATTACTTGCTACCGTCAATATGATCTATCGTTAATTGGTTACTTTCGTTGAGCTCATAGTTCATTGCAAATTGATCGCTGGGCTTTGTTGACATGCTCTGTGATGAACTCGTCTTATAATGAGATTGAAAGTGATAGTTAGTTCATACTTGAGCTCTATTGTATTATTTGCTACTGTCAATATGATCTACTGTTAATTTGGTTACTTTCGCTGAGCTCATAGTTCATGCAAATTGATCGCCTCTATTGACTAGTTTGTGATTCTTCTAGTTGCTCGTATGAGCTCATTCAACTTTTCATTTGCCATCTTGATCTCTGTAGTCAACCTCTATTTGACCGAAGTTTAATCTGTTGCTAATGCTGAGATCGCTTGACGCTAAGCAAAGTATTGTTTAGAGCTCATAGTTTGAATTTATATTATCATATTCATTTAATGAAGAGTATAGGCAATAGGATTGAGATGGCAAAGACTTGTTCTTTAGCTACTCTCCTTCCGAGAGCACATAATATCATCAATCAATATGTTGGAATAGTGTCTCAGGCACCGTGAGTTCTTGTGCGTGCATCCTCTCTCGTGAGTATTGCTCTCCGTGGCGTTTGAGTTGATCTTTGCATATATATATATATATATATATATATATATATATATATATATATATATATATATATATATATATATATATATATATATATATATATATATATATATATATATATATATATATATATATATATATATATATATATATATATTTGCAATGCTAGTTGATACCTTGATCTGTATTAGTTCTCGATTTCAATCTAATATCAAGATATTGCAAATTGATCAAGTGGGCATTGTTGACATGCTCGTGATGAACTCTGCCTTATAACGAGATTGAATGTGATAGTTAGTTCATACTTGAGCTCTATTGTATTATTTGCTATCACAATATGATGTACCGTTAATTGGTTACTTTCTGTTGAAAGCTAGTTATTCTCGATTCTTCATGTTCGCTTCTATTGAGAGTATTCAGTTTTAGCTTGGTAATCTAATGACTAGTTTGTGATTCTTCTAGTAGTCTCAGATGAGCTCATTCAACTTTTCATTTGCCATCGCTAACAGCTTGAGATCATTTGACAGCTTAAACAAAGTATTGTTTAGAGCTCATAGTTTGAATTTATATTATCATATTCATTTAATGAAAAGTATAGACAATAGGATTGAGATGGCAAAGACTTGTTCTTTAGCTACTCTCCTTCGAGAGCACATAATATCATCAATCCGTAAAGAAAGTTTTACTTGATTCTATTTTGTTTCTATGTCTTCATTAAAGGCTAGTCTTCACGACATGAAGCATTAAACCTTGCTTCGTGGGATTAAGGAGTGTTAGGAGTGTTAGAATAGGAGCAGGAGGCGGTGAGCCCTAGAGCATTAAACCTTTGCTTAGCATTTTCTTCAAGTGATCCCGACACACTTGAGTGTACTCTTTGTTTCGTGCCAATCCTCCAAGGCACGAAATGTATGGTACACTCCAAAGGTGTCGGCCTCGATGAAGTAGGCTCAGCAAATATGGGCTCTGCAAAGTTTTATTTGATTCTATTTTGTTTCTATGTCTTCATTAAAGGCTAGTTTTCTCAGACATGAAGCATTAAACCTTTGCTCTAGCATTTTATTTCGTCGATCGACACACTTGAGTGTACCTTGCTTCGTGCCAATCCTCCAAGGCAAGAAGCAAATGGTACACCCAAAGGTGTCGTGGTCGATGAAGTAGGCTCGGCAAAAGATTTGTATCACTAGTTTCTATCTATACAAAGATCACAAGAGAAGTCGGTGGATTAAGGAGTGTTAGAATAGGAGCAGGGAGGCGGTGAGCCCTAGAGAATTAAACCTTTGCTTAGCATTTTCTCCGTCGATCCTAACACACTTGAGTGTACCTTTGTTTCGTGCCAATCCTCCAAGGCATGAAACAGATGGTACACTCCAGTGTGTCGGCCTCGATGAAGTAGGCTTGGGTAAATATGGGCTCGGGCAAAGTTTTATTTGATTCTATTTTGTTTCTATGTCTTCATTAAAGGCTAGTCTTCTGTACATAAAGCATTAAACCTTTGTTTAGCATTTTCTTCGTCGATCTCGACACTTGAGTGTACCTTTGCTTCGTGCCAATCCTCCAAGGCAAGAAGCAAATGGTACACTCTAGTGTGTTAGGGTCGATGAAGTAGGCTCGGGCAAAAGATTTGTATCACTAGTTTCTATCTATACAAAGATCACAAGAGAAGTCGGTGGATTAAGGAGTGTTAGAATAGGAGCAGGAGGCGGTGAGCCCTAGAGCATTAAACCTTTGTTAGCATTTTCTTCGTCGATCTCGACACACTTGAGTGTACCTTTGCTTGTGCCAATCCTCCATGGCACAAAGCAAATGGTACACTCCAAAGGTGTCGAGCTCGATGAAGTGGGCTCGAGCAAAGATTTGTATCACTAGTTTCTATCTATACAAAGATCACAAGAGAAGCCGTGGATTAAGGAGTGTTAGGAGTGTTAGAATAGAAGCTCGTGGATTAAGGAGTGTTAGGAATGTTAGTAGTCTCAGATGAGCTCATTCAACTTTTCATTTGCCATCTTGATCTCTATAGTCAACCTCTCGTGCTTCTTCCCGAGATTAATTGTTTCATATTTATGCCGAATGTTAGTAGTCCAGTATGAGCTCATTCAACTTTTCATTTGCCATCTTGATCTCTATAGTCAACCTCTCAGATTTCTTCGTGAGAGCAAGTAAGCAAGATGGCAGAGGCATCGTTTTCACCGCCGCCACCGACGCCAAGAGATGGAAGAGGCGCCGACGAGGCCGCCAACACCGAGCCCGCAGATGGAAGAGGCGCCGACGAGGCCGGCCACCGCCGATTTATAATGACACTGAAGCGAGATGGCAGAGGACAATCGAAAATGCCTTTGGGTCGATCGTCATCACGGAGGTTAGTGACTTTGGGCCCTCTCGAGTCCCAAGAGATCACGGCAGATTCCGCACCATCTGCGGGATACTTGTAAGGGAACGGGTCCTCATCACCACAAAGAACGTGGAAGGACCTAACGAAGAAGCGAAGACGCGCTATGGACAGAACTTTCAGAGAAGTTCACTATTCCGTATATTATGTGGCACGCGGCGACGGACGGCGATGCTCACGATGGGTAAATCGTGGAGGACCTTCAAGAGCATTCTTGTCACGGCACGTGAACACGGGTCGACGCCTTCACGCAAAGATGCATTCTGACGCGGAAGCATGGGACACCTTTGTGGCTATGAAAACGACGGCCGAATTTATGAGCAAAGTGCGCACAAAGCTCTCCGTGACACCTAACCACTCACCAAGACAGACTCGCACCGCTGGCACGCTGTAAATACGAGAATGGGCGGCGGAGAAGGAGAACCCGCTTCGATGTCACAGACCTGCTTCCCTAAAGTCGGTTAAAAGCGAGGCAAAAGTCTCATCTTCGGCAAGATCTCCTTCACAAACCCGCAGACGTGAAGTGTCCCAACGTGTGGTAAATATGTCGAACTACTAAGTTGTTAATAATTCCATAACTTCATAGTGCCTATAATAACGTGATGACCTCTTGCAGCATGGATTTGATCGCCTAAGCTTCCCAAGGCTCCTTCCATGCGCATGGAGAGAAGGATATACTATCTACGCCTTTGGGAAACAAGGAGCACCCTGGTCGCACGCGAGGCCTTGGGGTTAACGTATTTTGGAGTCATGGATTCGCGGACGACTCATCGCACGATAGGACTAGGAAGAGATCCAAGGCCGAGCACGACAACCGTTGGTAGCAGATGATTACTAACCAATTTCAAGTATAGATGGCAAGATTGCAGAGTCAAATGGATATACTCATGAGCCGTCGCAGTCAGCCGCCCCGCTAATTCGGGAGGCGGTCCTCCTCGATGTCGGAGTAGCGTCGGCGTCCGCACATAATTAGAACATGACGACGCCCGATTACCGAGAGACGACATCAAGGTAACGACATCTATGGAATGCACCAAAGATAGATCTATAGGACGCCTTAGCTAATTGCGATCGCTTTGTAGGAGCCGACGCTCAGAAGTTCCAAGTGAGGATGGATGGGTCCTTTGTATTGAGGTCAGCGCAGGGATGGTGTATCCATACGAGGAAGGGGCAAGCAAAGATACACCACCGGTGGCATTTGTTACGCCAGGTCCGTGGATATGGTACATGTCAATTTCGAGCCGCCCCATGAAGATTTGCCCGAACGAAGAGATCACAATACTAGGGGATGCCGTCCTCTCTTTATCCAAAGGCTCAAGAAGAACATCGCCGACCCAAAGAAGGCCGCGATCCGACACGACCATTCCCGCCCAACGGGACCCTTGATGACTCCACCTCATGTTTCGCCTCGAAGGCCACCTTCGATTCCCGTGGAGAAGACGCCGGCGAACAAAGAAAAGCGTGCCGACGTGTCGGTTCCCGAAGTCGCCTCACAAAAAGACACCGCCAATCGCTAAGGCCAAATCAAAATCGACAAACGCATAGCGCCCCCAAGTCGTGGAAGTCCGCGATACCGGAACTACATCATCGAAAACCGCAGTTCGATGCAAGATAATGCACGCCGATATGCTTGTCGCTTTGCATGCCTAGTACTTGGACAAGACCCAAAAGAAGGGTGCGAGATCGAATCACCGCCGACACGAGGACAAGCATTTCTTCAACGGACGAGGTACTTCGTCGTGGGCTTCAACGACCTATATGACCTATTCAACCTCGTTGGCCTCGACGCCTCGCTTCTACGATGTTGGACAATCGTAAGTGCGCATAATCAAGTTCTACATTCATGTAATACCGATAAATATCACAACTCATTGCTTATGTATAGATACATGCTGAAAAATATCCAGAATGGAAAGAACCGTGGGTTTCTCGACCCACATGTGGTATCGCTGCAAACCATCCAACAAGACTCGCCCTTCATTGAGAAATACATAACGAGGTCATTGCTTCGCCGATTTAACATGAAGTACATAGTGGTGCCCTACAACCGTGGGTAAGTGTCACTACTTGCTATACAAATTTCATTTGTACTTTATACGCAAAGACTTAACTTAGGTTTAATGACTATAGCGACATACATGAGTAGGTACCATCGATCCTTTTAGTTATTATACCCAAGAGGAACCATGTGATATACCTTGATTCCCTAAACCGCAACAAGCACGACTTCAAAGATTCTAATAGGAATACTGAGAGGTATGCTCATTTCCTCCTTACATAACTCTATTGTAGTCTTCATTCGCTTGAAATGACCGAGGATAACTTTTTCAATCATGTAGGTCATTCATCAATTATGTTGCCAACAAAGGAATATACGATGGAAAGAGCGCCTAACTAACACACAGATGGATTTTCCGCACGCTACAACACAATAATCCTATATCATACTTCATAATAACGCGTCTCGAATCGACTATACCTATATATGTAATTCTATTTTTGCAAAGCCGCCAAAGAAAAGATGATGAGTTATGTGCAATCTATGTCTGCTATCATATGCGGCTAATCCTTAGAGCTAGGAAGAAGGATCCCGAGGTTTGTCAATCTCAAATAATTATTTCCTAATTATAAATTTAAATATATATAGCTTACCACTTTACTCTTAATTGGTAGCTTATGTGTCTTGGATTTACGATGTGATTCACTCGCTATGAAGAGATCAAGGACATTCGAGGAAGCTCTACACCTTTATCAACACGTAAATCATTAACGACAATGGAGAGTTTCACTCGCGCCAACCGAGAGCATCACCCGGCGACACCTCTCAACGTAAACAATTGTAATCCGATTGTAAATATAGAGACAATACTTGAACAAATGCGATCTTTTGTAATTTATTTTGAGTAATGATCACTTTGAGTAGTCAACAATTGATTATCTCTAATGAATCTGTTTTTGTGCATGCTTGAATCTGTTTTTTGTGCATGCTTGTTTTTAGAGGGCATGGCTAGCAATTCCTTAGGCTAGCCAGGAAAACAGCAAAATTGTGGTCAGTGGTATGAGCTATCACAGACGGTTTTTGTTAAAACCATCCGTGAAGGCTAGTATCACGCATTGGTTTGACTCAAAACCGCGTCGGGTCCGAGAATATCACTGACGGTTATAAAAACAAACCGCTTAGATCCGAGAATATCACGACGGTTATGAAAACAAATCCGTCAGGATCCGAGAATATCATGACGGCTTCTAAACAAAAGCCGTCTATGATATTCACAAATCACAAACGGTTTTTATTTAGAACTGTCTATGATATTCTCGGATCACAGACGGTTTTCAGTCCAAACCGTCTATGATACTAGCCTTCACAGACGGTTTTTTAGTAAAACTGTCTGTGATATTTCGTATCACAAACGGTTTTTTACCGTCTGTGATAATATCCTGTTATCGCAGACCAACAAACATAGACGGTTCGGAAACCGTCTGTGATGACGGTTCCGAACCGTCTGTGATGTGGCTTCCTGTAGTAGTGTATGCATCTTCAGTGGTCTTATGCGGCATCTCTTGTACCTCGTCTTCGTCTTTCGGTGTATCCCGGATTGCCAAGATTGACATTGCATCTCCGTCAACCTTGTTTGGTATTTGCAGCACAGCGAGGCAATTGGTTTTCTGAGACAACGCCATTTGGCGTGCCTAGCCCGGTTCTTCTCGGTGGCTTTGATTGCCATCGACTTTATGAGTATAACAGTATTCCATTTTGATTATCTCTTTGTAGGTGATCTGTTCTAGTCAGAATTTCATACTGTGAGTAATAGTCTTGATATCTCTATCGAAGATTTTGCAAAGTGATATTGTGGGCTTGGGTTTAATAGCTCGATGATGATTATTGTCAAGTTATGAAATTGAACTGGTAACTAGGATCAGACTTGAGCCAAATTGGGTTGCTTACAGTTGTCAATATTGTTTCTGTTAGCTTGACCTTGATACTTTCTATTTTTCAGTTATGACTAAATAGAACTTGATCCTTTTGTGTTCTGTGATATTGTTGATCTACTGTTATCAGATTGGCTTAATTGTTAAAATTGGCAATTTCGTGTGCATTGTGAGATGATCAATAGTTTGTTTGCTGAAAATCCAATGTGTAGATATAGTGTTTCTGTTGCAATGTTAATCACATGATTCTTTGTTGACTGAAAGTATAATTGGCTATTTTGATATAGTACTTGACATATTAGCATTAAATTTTGAGCTCAAAGTCTAATTTAGTGTTACCATATTCAGTTAATGAAGAATATTGACATAAGTAGCGAGAAGGCCAAGAGTACATCTTGTGAAACTCTACATCTGAGAGCAATAAATAAAATTCTAAATCTGAGCATTATACTGATTTTAATTGTCCACATGTTCTATGTTTTGAGTATATTATCTGTTTAAATGGCATGGAGGATTTACATGTTATTTTTGTCATTTAAATGCTAACAAAATATGCTTTAGTCATGATTAATAATGTTGGAATTAATTCTGAATATTTGCTAAAACCATCATTTTTACAACAATTCAGAACACCAACAACTGAAGAAATGGCTTCCTCATCTGATGTTGTTAAGGCATAAGTGTTTGACAGTGCCAACTTTAAATGTTGGCAGGCTAAAGCTAAGTTATAGTTGACTCACCTCGCACTTTTCTCGGGTCATTTAAATCCTCCAAGAGTTTCCATTGAAATCGCTGAAAAGACACGGTGGGAGGATGCGAACAATTCGGTCTTAGCTCATTTGTTAGCCATCTTATCCAACCGGCTATTCGACGTATATGTTAATGTCGGACCCGGGAGTAACACCCCCAAATCCTCTGTGCATTTCTGAACTAGTCCCATGATCAGTAGCTAGCTCACACAGTAAATAGATAAGGTAACATCCATAGATCATATAACTTTATTAATAATCAACATAGTTATTACCAGAAAGGCTTACAAGCCAATAATAAACAAACATAGCGAAGGCGAAGAAGAGGTGGAGTCCAGCTGATCTACCACAGGCAATCGACTGGGTAGCGGCCTAGTCATCGAGATCCACACTAGTAGCAAAGTCCTTCTCTGAAATTTATTTACATGAAGTAAGGATGAGCATAACTTCCGTGCTCGCAGGTTACACCCAATAACAGATTATAATACATGCAAGGATATAACAAAGGAAAGCTTATTGGTTAAATTTACATAAAGCAATGTTTTCTTTAAATACTTGTACTAAGTTCCAAAGCAGTTATTCTATAACTAAAATTTATTTTATAAATTCTCAATTTTATAGTCGATAACATTCACACATGAATGATGAAGGATACCCTCCTATCACATGGTTTCCCGGCCCAATTTCCAATTTGGATAGAAATCCAAAGATCATTTGTGTCAAATCATTTTGTAATCAAAACCAAAGATCTAACTTGGAGCAGCTTTGCTATGCATGTCCATGACCGTGGACACGGCTATTTGAATAGTTTGACACTTTGCAGAGGTTGTACAGCTTTTCCCACAAGAGATAATCAACTTTTACTGTCCGCTCACACACTTTCGTAGGTGTGCAACTAAGAGATTATCACAAGGCCTTTACAATGTGCTATCCCAACATAGTCATGCCTCGCTAAGGATTCACCCCCTTTGGATAGAAACCCGCCGGGTTTAGGCCCTCTCTTGCGCCATGTGGGAATACATAAAAGTAGGTCATGAGAGACACCCATGCAACCGGATGGCACGACCACAATGGAATGTTGCAAATTAGTTGGCCAGCTCCTGCCCACTCAAGACATGTGGTAGTATGGTATGGCTTAGCAAAATACACTCAAGACCGGTCCTTAATCGACTTGGACGACTTTCCAAACAACCCCTCAGTGCTTCAACCCATACCCAAATTGAGCAGGTATAAACTCTCGCACCCACCAATCAACCATTTCGCCTAAGTACAAACCATCATTTTATTTCATTTTTCAAAGTCATTTATAAACTTCCATAACACACCAATGCCATGGATAGAATTTAAACAACATTTGATTTTTGGTTGAAATTCCCCAAATCATACATTTTTGGTCTAAGCATGTCTTTGCCTAATATTTTCAATTGATCCTAGTTCATACTATTGTATCAACTAGGTTTTATCAAGGGTGACAATATATTCGATTCAAATATCAACTTTGGCCATAGAAAGGATTTAGGCATATTTATGAATTTAAATTATTGAATATAAATAGCATGCAATAATAATTTAAAATAGAATTTAAATAATTTGAAATAATAGGTGCAAATATGATCAAAGATGTAACTTACCTTGCTTGGTTAGTTGCTCTCAAATGGTGTTGAAATGTGACTCTCCGAAGTCGTCGAAATCTATACACGAAAATAAGCTAAATTCAAACAAAATTCCAAATAGAATTCAAATGAACTCCAAATTAAATAATTTTGGTTTAGATGGCTAGATCTTGATTTTATATGAATTTATAAATTTGAATCCATTTAAATCGGAGTTCGTATGAAGGAGAACAAACCCCGAGAAGTTTACAATTCACATGAAATGATGAAATTGGATTTTCCCGAATTAATTTCCGAAAGGAAAATCGAGATTATGATGTCAGCCCTCAGGATTTTAAATTTCAGCTGCATTTATTTTTAAACTGAAATCCTGGAGTCTATGACAGATGGGTTCGTGGTTAATGGACCACGCCCACGGATGGTCAATGGTTCATGGTGAACCCGACACACGAAACAGTACACGCGGGGAGGTGAGATGCGCAAGGGCTGACGTAGCGCCACGCGAGCGCTGATTGGGACGCATGCGCCTACATGGCAACGACCTGGTGTCTACGTGGACGAGTCACGTGAGCCCGCGAACGGCGGAGTTTCGGCATCACCCTCGCCAGCCGCTTACGCCATGGCGAGGTGCGTGAGAGTGCGCAAAAGAAAGGGGCGTGATGTTGGACCCGTCGCGTGTTCACGGAGGAAGGCGTGGAAGAGTCGTCGGCGACGAGGGAAGCGGCGGGCGATGTTCGGTGTGTGGCGTGTGGTGCTCCTACAGGCTTGCCGGTTGGCGCCGCCGCGGTGGAGATCTCGGTGATGCGGTTCTAATGAGGCGGTCGGGGCAGACGGAGCATCCTTGACGGCACCGGAATCAACGAAAAACCGAGCTTCGGTCGACAAGGGGCAAACTTGAAATCCCGACGCTGGGGAGCGATGGAGGCGGAGTGAATGGTGGGTTTGAGATGAGGAGGAGGAGGCACACCTCATGCTCCCTTTTATAAGGGCGGAGGGCACGAGAGAGGAGATCAGTGCGGCGTCTGTGCCATTTCAAAAATTGCAACGATTTTGCGCGCACGACTAGGGGGAGGTTGCCGAAAATGGGGGAGGTGGCGAGTGGCGGTTTGAATGCGCGCAACCGTGTGGCGAAAGGGGGCGGAAAAAGCGACGGAGTGGGAGCTCCCACGATGCGGCCATGGCGCTTTTTGGGTCTTCGCGCGTGAGGAAGAAGGGTGGGAGAGAGAGAGGCGCGCCCACCGCCAAAGGATGTGGCGAGAGAGAAAGAGAGAGGCGTCTTGGCTGGCTGCTTGATCCAAATCTGATGGTTCACCGCGATGGAGTCGTTCGGAATGGTCCGAACGTCTCAACGAAATCGAGCCGCTCACTTTTGGATCCGACTACCGGAAAGGGTTAGGGTTGAAAGAGTGGAGAGGAGGCCGAGCGGGACCGGCCGGCTCGGTGTGGTGGAGCCACAATGGGCCATGGCCGCGGTGAATAGGAGATGGGCTGATGCAATTCGGCCCGAGAGAGGTTTTGGGATTTTTAATGCTTTTCTAATTTAAATAATCCAATTAAATAAAAAGGGGCTTAGAAAATAGCAATTAATATCCAAAAATTCTAGACAAATTCACAGAAATTCCTAGAGTTATTTTGGACTTAAATAAAATATTTCCAACATACAATTGGTAATAGATTTTGCAAATAAATTTATTTTGGATTTAAAATACTTAGGAAAAAGCTTTTAAAATTTCAGAAAATCCACAAAATTAGTTAAGTTTTTATTTTTCACTTTAAATCAATTAAAACTTCAAAAACTTTAATAAATTTTAGTTTTGACTTTTCAAACTTCAGAAATTCAAATAAAGCAATAGAACTCTTTCAAATTTCAAAAACCAATAAAATAATAATTTTATTTATTTTTATTTTGGTAACAAAGACTTTGGGATGCTACTGCTTAACTTCAATAATGCTAAACAACTCTGGGACGAACTTGATGAGAAATATTCCGGAGAGGATAATGTGAATGAGTCCTTTATAATTGCTACCTACTTGAGCTATAAAATAGTAGGAGGGCGGTTGATGATGGAGCAGCTCTATAAGCTACAACTCTATATATATGACTTAAATCAGTATGACTGTCTTCTACTAGAAAAGTTTTAAATAAATATCATATTGGCTAAGTTATCGTCCTCGTATCCGATCCATTTTCAGCTACAGCGGAGACCACAAGACATTTTGCCGGCACGGAGCAACCCTCTCGAAATCACCGTAGGTTGCCAGATCATCCAGCAAGCAGCGATGGATTTAGCGAGACTTCGGCCCATGCAGAATCAATAACGTCTTAGAGACTGATCTGGTTTCCTACTGGGTCAAGAATTTTTTGTTTTTGCTAGGTGGGCCAGCATTTAAAGGATCAGTTGGGCTATAGACACAACCAATACTAGAGAGGAAGGCCTCAACGAAATGCACAGCACATCCCGTTGCATCGGTGAACAGGCTAACTGCGTGCAGACAGTCCGGCAGAGTGAACGTAAACACATCGGCTAACGGAATCGCTACCATGTAGACGTACAATACGGCGTTTCGCATAGGACGCATCGACCTACATCGCTACACAACCCACGACGCACTCTTGAATCTCAGACTACATGGCCGGTTACAAATTTGTGACAAAATCACTAGGATCGTCACAAATAATTCACTATACATGACATTTTTTTATGTCCGTCACAACATTTTTCGTTATAATATGCCAAATTTGTTGAAGTGAGTATCGGCACATCCTTCAAATTTCCCATAATAATCTGTAAAAAGGAGAAAGTAGAAAATCTCTAATTAATTGAGTGGAAAATAATATATATGCCACTTATTTTTTTATGGGCCAAATTGTAGCGTTTTAGATTATTTAGACACAGTTAAAATTATATAATAAAGCCGACCATGATTCCTGTTATTTTTACGAATACAACAGTGTTTTCAAGCATGAATATTAGAGTTGTATAGCAAATACAAGTGTATTTTCAAAATCTAGCCGTACAATTGTGCGATCAATTTTGCTAGTAACAACAGATATTGTTTCCACATTTTGATTGTGAAATTTTTTTTGTGCATTGCACGTGCACGATTACTAGTTAATTAAACGTCTTCACAGGCTTGGTGGGAAAAATTGGATTGAATTGTGCCCTATTGAAAATAGGCCGGAGATATTAGCGGAAGCGTATTGGACTTGGACCATCATAGGGTGCTATAGATAGGCCAATATTGATTTCCCCTGTCGCTATCTATATACGCAATGTATTTCTGCCGACTAATGCATCCCGAAGAAAAGATAAACACACACTCTATCTCTGTCCATATAGAACAAAAGACACCCAACACACGCGCGCGCGTGCAGACGAATAAGTACACTCCGATAGATATTTCTGGATGCTAGGTGACGCCTGTTGGCCTATGTTAATCCAAACACTTGAAGACATAGAAGAACAAGTCAAGTACTAATCAAGGTACGATTTGTAAACTAAAATAACTGGCTGGACTGTATCATTGCGTAATTACGCGGCTAGATTTCTCGATTACAACAACATTAAGAGGAAGGCCTCAATGAGCATTGAATTTACCAGATGAATTCATTAATTTGGTATATGTGTTGCTGTATTTGTTTGCCACTTTCAGATGTGACTTACATATATTTTTGCTATGTCTAATCCAGAAGAATTTGGTGGTGTAGAATAAGCCACATATGTCTAGCATACTAAAATAAGCACCATTGAATTGTCGAACAGGTTTAGTCGTTTCAATTTACATATCGTAATTTTTGGTGGTCTTTTTTTCCCAACGTACGTCCGTATCCTGTAATTCGGCATGACGATGGACGCATTTGTGCAAATCTTGTCGGCCGGCTACCTCTAGCCTGCTGTCACGTCTAGCTTGGTCCCAACCTGTTGCTGTCGACAGCGATTGGTTTGAACATGGAAGCATTGGAATTCCAGAAAAAGATGTTCTTGCAGAGAGAGAGAGAGCAATGATTCCCGTTTCATGGATTTTGAATATTTTAGAAATAACCTCCGCCCAAACTTATTTCCAAAATAGACCCGGCTTTCCACATTTAGTGTATCGTGCTCGTGGACGTAAGGTAGTAAAACAATCTTAACAAAAATAAGCACCGTTTACTGGTATAGCTGGTAGTACGAAATATGCTTGTCAAAATTTTCATTGAATTTTTAAACAGGTTTAATTGTTTCAATTTACAAATTGCTATTTTTACGCTGATATAAACAGCTAGTCGCTTTTCCCCCTACGTTTGTACGTTTGTATCCAGTAATTCGGCATCATGCTCGACGCATTTCTGCAAATCTTCCGGTTAGCCTTCTATCCTCCACACGGTCTTCTTTGACGTTAAGACGTTTTAGCTGGTCCCAATATGTTGCCCTTGGTGCTGGTGCCGACGGAGATTGGTTTGTACCTGCAAGCATTGGAATTGTCGAGGAACCGTCGCTGATAAGTTCATCCGAATTCTTTGTAGAACAAACGATAATCGCTTAGAATAATATAAAATATAAAATGAGAATAGTAGATTGAACCTACGAGATATAAGGGACTTCGCTTTCTTTATTCCTTCATCAATCGATCAATTGCTTACAAATGAATAAGACTCTCTATTTATAAGCTTTAGAGCCGTTATGGTTTAGGATAGGGAGCCCATATATGGGCCGGCTTCTGGGCCAAGCACATAGTGTCTTAACACTCCCCCTTAGGCACCCATCCTCACATATTCATGCCTCACCAAAACTCCATAAAACCTAGTGGGAAAAATTTGGAGAAAGAGCACATGATACAAGTTCTCATTGCTGCATGAATTGCATCATTAAAAACCTTAGTCGAGAAACTTCAGGAAAACTCGTCAAGGGAAAAAGAGTGCAATCCACCCAATTTCATTTAATCTTCATGATTTACTCTTTGGGTACTCGATCTTCGTAATCAAGTTTCAATAATGAGTTCGTGAAGATTCTCCCCTTGAATTCTGCACTTCTCTAAGTCTCGTTATTACAATTCCACATATGCACCTTTCAAAGCTAGATGCTGGAAGTAACTTAGTGAATAAATCTACAAGATTTTCACATGACTTAGTATGCAGTATTTTAATTTCATCCATCTTTTGCAATTCATGAGCATAGAAGAAATTGGAGTTGATATGCTTTGTGAGATGACTCTTCACATAACCCACCTACACTTGTGCAACACAAGCTGCATTATCTTCATAGATAATAGTGGGGGTTTGCGCCATATTCAATCCACATGGCTGCTGGATGTGGTGAATCATTCGCCGAAGCCAGGCACATTCTCGTGAGGCCTCGTACAGTGCTATTATTTCCGAGTGGTTCGTCGAAGTCGATACAAGACTCTACTCAGGCGATTTCCATGAAATTGCAATTCCACCACATAGGAGTTCATAGCCTGTTTGCGACTTGGTCAGATCACGGGTTCTACAGTGCACTGCATCTGATAGCCATTCATATTCAGGTCTTGGTTCTTTCTCAGAGAATGCACCAAATTCTTTGCTTGCTTGGAGGTATCGAAGATATCCTTCATTCCCTACCAATGCCTTTGGTAGGTTCTCAGACTATACCTTACTAATAGGTTAACAAAGAAATGCAATGGCCGATCTAGTACAATTTGTTAAATACATGAGTGCTCCTATCGCACTTAAGTATAGGAATTCCATCCCAAAACTTCCTCCCTCTTCTTAGGTCTGATTTAGTCTTTGTCTCACGCAAAGATCTCCGACCATTAGCAATTTCAAAGGGTATGCCTTTCAAAATCAAACCTTTCTAACACCTTCCGAGTGTAGGTTGATGATGCATTAAAATCCCTTCAGGGGTATGCTCAAGCTGCAAGCCTAGACAATATTTGGTTTTACCCAATTCTTTCATTTCAAACTCTGACTCCAAGTAAGAGCTTGCTTTCTTAATACCTTCTAAGGTTTCCAACGATATTCAAATCATCTTCATACACTGAGATTATATAAAATCCATCCTGAGATCATCGTATAAATACACAGGGATTATTCTCATTGTTCGTGCAGCCTTTCTTGCATAGAAAGTCGCTTCAAGCGATTATACCACATCCTGCCTGATTGCTTAACTTCGTATAGTGAATTTCTAAGTTTCACACTATACATATTTCTATTTGCTCTGTGTTGGTTCGGGACAGGGATACATTCAGGTATCTTCATATAAATGTCCGAATCCAATATTCCATAAAGGTATGCTGTTACCACATCCATTAATTTCACTTTTATCTTCAAGTTTACTGCCATTGAGATTAAATATCTAAAGGGTGGTTTCGTCCATGACCGGGGAATAGGTATCTTCATAAACAACTCTTGGATGTTGAGTGAAACCTTGTGCAACAAGCCTTTCTTTACTTCATTATTTTCCTTTCTCTTTCGAACAAATACCCACTTATACCCTACGAGGTGCACATGGGAGGCGAATGGCTTTCAGGCCTAAACACCTTTCTTTTATTCAGAGATAATAATTCTGCTTCTATTGCCTTCTTTCAATCTTTCCAATCTGATCTTTTCTTTCATTCAATGACGATGCGAGCTCGGATCAAGATCGATGATTGTGGTAATTTTCTTTGCAAAATCAATGTCGATATTGGCTATTGTCTTATTCATAGATTCTCCCGAGGTCACAAAGTTTGTAGCTATTCTTCAAGGGGTGATTCTTCTAATGCTTCTACTTGCTCACCACTGCTTTCATTTACGGGGGCAAGTCCCTTTAGTGTTTCAGCTCCGATGTGTGCGCACACATCCATGCTGATGTCTTCCTTCATGGGGATGTTCAATTATAGTATGCCTTTTCTGAAGGTGCCATACTCGTGCAAGGTCTCAATTGGCTCCCCTTCTGGTTCTCGGGGAACTTCGTGATCTACCGTGTCAAGTCCTTCTTATCCTTTTTCACCAAAGCGCCCCCTACATTTTGGATTCGAGGGGTCGGAGTTCTCGCCCTTTCAGAGGCCTTAGGACGGGATTAGGGATACCTTCATCGGTATTTCAACCTCTCGGTGCATTGTGTACAGGCATATGAGACTTGGTCACGCTCTTCAAATCACTAAAGTGGTTGGGTAGTTGATTCGCTAATGCTTGCAAATCAATTATCTTCTAGACTTCAATTATCTTCTGGACTTCTCTATTTGCTTTACTAGTGCGCGAGTCATGTACATGGATTTCAATTATCTTCTGGACTTTTCTATTTCCTAACATTTTCATCAAGGGGTTGATTTCCTCCCCCTAATGACGGAAAACTAGCCTCATCTAATATACTATCAATGAATCGGGCAGTATGCAAATCTCTCATCATAGGTTCAAAATACCTTATTATGGATGCTATCACATAACCAGCGTATATCCCAAACTTTCGGAGAAGGCCCATTGTAGTTCGCTGTGGTAATGGTATAGATATATAAACTTTGCAACCAAACCTTCAAAGATGAGAAGTTTTCTGTGCTGACCCTTGCGCTAGTTGCATAGGTGAATGGATGTTATATACCGGTGGTCTAAAATTGATGAGAGTTGCTGCGAGCAAGACTGCCTGTCCCCAACATGTAGTTGGTAAATTACAATTCTTCAAAGGTGGTCAGGCAATAAATTAAATCCTTGTAATTAATGCCACTGCTAGTCCATTCTAGGTGTGGACATGCGGTACGGAATGCTCAACTTTAATTCCCATTGCCATACAATAATCATCAAATGCCTTTGAAGTAAATTCTCCGGTGTTGTCTATTCTGGTGGACTTCACATAATGATTAGGGAAATTATTCTTCAATTTTAATTATCTGTGAGACTAGCTTTGCAAAAGCGTAGTTTCTCGTAGACAATAAACATACATGTGACCATTTTGAGGAAACATCGATGAGCACCATAAAATACCTAAATGGCCCTTACAGGGGCTATAGAGGACCGCAAAAAGTCTCCCTGGATACGGTCCAGGAATGTAGGGACTTCATCCTTCGCTTTCAGAGCAAAAGGTTTAGTAATTAAATTCCCGGTGGCACATGCAGGGCACACAAAATTTTCTTGATTCGGGAAATTCTTTACATTGACATTATGTCCCTGTGAATTGTTAATTATATTTCTCATCATTCTAAGACCTAGGTGGCATTATCTATCATGCTAGAGATAGGAAAGGTTCAGAGCTTCTAAATACGGGTTTCAGGGCAATATAGGCTACAAATGCCTTAATATTAGTGTAGTATAGCCTAGTTTAAAATGAAGGAAGTCGTTCTGATACCATTTTTCTACTTTCTTCACGCTTTATAATGAGCAGGTATTTCTTACCATACTCTTCTTTAGTCTCTACGTGGAAACCGTTTGTGTGAATATCCTTGAGAGTTTTAGTCGATTTTGGGTATAACAAGGCTTCTTCAATGACCAAAGTTGTGCCCATTAGGGGTATAATTGAGGCCCTTCCTAAGCCTATTATACAAGTATCGCTGCCTGCGATTGTTGTAAGACTACCAACATTCTTACTGATCGAATGAAAAATTTTCGTCTCTCTCAAGATGGTATTTGTTGTGCTGCTACCGGCTAAGCACACTTCCTCCAATAGGGCGCCACACACGTTCTAATATAATGTACTTTATTAATATGTAGCGTAAAGCAAGCAACACATAAATAAAATACTTTAGATATCGAACATAACTTGTTATTATAAATACGGAATAAGTCTTGTAGGACTCGTCATAAGAATTTAATGCTTTGCTCTCCTAGATCTTACAACCATTATTCAAAAATAATTCAATGTTCTGCTTCAATTACAAACTGCAAGTTACTATAAAAGATCCAAGTGCAATGCATGCACTAGATCGAATCAGCGAAGTATTCAGAAACTTCTGCCTCAATCTGCTCCATGGAGATCTTCTCCTCTTGGGCAACTACTACCGGGTTGCTATGATGTCCAAAGGAGGGATAATGGGGTCACATTAGGTCGCCCACGCCCATGAGTGCAACTAATGGATGTGGATCCTCTATGCCCGCAATGGCGAGGTGTGCCTCATGCTTGTCCTATGCTCTTCTTCTTAGACCTGTAAGCATCAATAACGCATGCATCGATTTACCTTACCCTTCTTGCCCCTCTCCTTCGTGAGAGGCTTTATCACCTTATAGCTATTAGCATTGGCTTCATGACCAACATTGCTACTAGGTGGCTGTGAGATGTGGTTCTTCCTTAGAACATTATCTTCTGCTTCTGCAATTTGCATGGTGTCAATTAATGCGGCATACCCGTAGCCGTCTTGACGATAGTTGCGTGCAGATTGCACCGTATTTGGGAAAAAGGTAGACAGAGTCTTCTTAATCTTCTGCTTACCCGTGATTATATTATCATAGAGTTGAAGACTTGTACAAATTCTGGCCATGTTGGGTCAGTTCTTCGAACAGTTGGTTCGTGATGCTGGTCATATTCATATTCATGCAAAGAGTTCATAAGATTATTCCGTAATTTACATAAAATGGTTGTAAAATTCTCATAATGCTCTTCTAACTTCCGGTTCGTGATCCCGTATTTTCTATGCATTTTTCAAGATTTATCGCTATTTTTAGTGATTAAAAGTAATATAAACAATCACGTATAATCAAAACAAGAAATACAATAAATAAATTACATAGAAATAATAATAACAAAGTTAAATATGCTTCAAATGCAAAATTGATTCAAAAATTGAATTCCCGAGGCCCTTTTCTCGCCGAAAATTAATTTTCGCGAATTACGCAATTTTTAGGGGTTAAATCGCTGAACTTTCGGTTAGAGAAAAATTTCACAGAATTTCAGAAATTGAGGATTTATTTGCAAAATCCAGAATTTTTTTTCTTTCCATTTTTTTTTTTTTCCAACAAGGCGTCCTATGCACCTATCCATCCAAACCTTTGCTCGGCCCAAACACCACCCAGTTAGCGGTTTCAAGAGGTAGCACGGGTAGGGTTTCTACCCTGTATGGGGTGGTAGTGGCTCCTTGGCCATGCCGGTTCGGGCGAGGTTTCACGCAAGGATGAGCCACATGCTTGAACGCTCGGATCTGAGGAGGTCATCTGGCGGCGCACGGAGCGCAGGCAGCGGCGGTGGCTCCATGCCTCGCGTTGCTTGGCAAGCGCAGAAGCGACGGCGACGGCGCTTGCTGAGATACCGAGGCGGCAAAGTAAACGGCTTCGGTGCAAGGTCGCAACCACAAGGGCGGGGCCGACGGCCCCATGTGGGCTGCGCAGGCGGCGGAGGCGGCGCCATCGCGGGCTGCTCGGCGGTGGGCGGCGCCATGTGGGCGCGCGGTGGGCGTCGTCTTGGTCAGCATCGAGCCACCTCCCTTGTGCCTTTTTTTTTCTTGGGCGCCGGGCAACCATGGAGGTTTCATGGCGGTGTAGGCGCTTCGCGGCGTGCGGCGTGGCGGCTTCAAGTCGGCTTGGTGGCCTTTTTGCGCCGGTGAGGCGGCCAAATTGGCGCTGCACACCGGTCGGCCTTGCACTGCGACATGCATCTGGCGCCTCGCTGAATTTTTTTTTTCAAGCATACTGTTCATACTATTCATGCGATGCAATGCAATGCAGTGCAATCAACATCGCTTCTTTCGTGCAACCACCGATCGGCTTGGCGGCAATTTCAAGTCGACTTGCGGTAAGTTTGAACGGATTTGCAACTTCCAATCTACGGTACAATCGACGTCCAATCTTTCATTCAATCTACCGATTGACATTGTGCCGGCGACTTTAAGTCGGCTCGCGGTAGATTAGAACGGATTTGCTCCGTAGAAAATCAATCTAGAAAGCAAATTTGCAGAATTGAAAGCGATATAGAAAGTACGATTCAATCTACGAGTGTCGTTCATTGACGGTTACCTTTCGATCTATGTAAGGTAGGCCTAGAAGTAGGCCGGAGTCGATCGTGCTGATAACGTGTTGAGGAACCGTTGTCATGAGTCCATCGAGCGACACCTCGTGAGACAAGCATAGAATCGCTAGAACAATGTAAGAACATAAGAATGTAATAGTAGATTGAACACAGAGATATAGGGGGTTTCTTGCTTCTCTTTATTCCTTTATCAATCGATCAATCGTTTACAATGAATAGCACCCCCTATTTATAGGCTAGAGACCCGGCTAGGGTTTGGGATGGGGAGCCCATACATGGGCTGGCTTCTGGGCCAAGCCCATAGTTTATTAACAGGAATTATAGAAAATGATGTTCTCGCAGAGAGACACAGACAGAGGGAGAGAGCGCACACTCTTCAATGCCCCCTTTCATGCAATTTTTTCCGGATTTTTATCAATTGAACTTTTTATTAATAATCTTTTAAAAATAACTCTTGCCTGAAGTTATTTCAAAAAGGGAATGTCTATTCGTAAGGTGACTGAGATTTTTTTAAGTATAAGTCACATTTTTCATCCATTAGATCAATATCCAATCATATAACAACCATTGGATCAATATCTAATCATATAAATACCAATCTCTACACAAATCACTACTAGAAACATGGTTTTTCTCGAGTGCCAAAAACACTCGGGAAATGAGGCAAAACACTCAGGAGCGATTTTCCCGACGGCCAACACTCGGGAAATAGCACTCGATAGATTAGTCGGGTAAAATTTTTCCGAGTGTTACACTCGGGAACTATTATTTTCCGAGTGTATACATATACACTCGAAAGTAAAACACTCGGGAGAAAACCCTCCTCAACGGCTTCTCCACCTGTAACGGGAATCTTTACCGAGTGTGGACACTCGGGAATATGCTGAAGAAACACTCGAGAATGTTTCCAACGTTTGACGGACGAAACTAGGGAAAATTGACACGTGTCGATTTTTCCCGAGTGCATGGAAAAAATGACACTCGGGAAAGCTTCGATGAATCCCACAGAAAATTTACCACGGGGCAAATTTTCCCGAGTGTCGACACCCGATAAAGTTTTGGTCAATTTCCCGAGTGTTGACACTCGGGAAAATTTTTTGTCGATTTCCTGAGTGTCGACACTCGGGAAACCGACAAAACAGCACAAACCCATTTTTCACATATTCAAGAAAAATCCATTCCACAGCAATCAAATAATCCATCCATCCATTCCAGAACAATCAAATAATCCATCCATCCATCCATTCCACAAAGAATCAAATAATCCATCCAACCATCCATTCCACAAAGAATCAAATAATCCATCCATCCATCCATTCCACAAAGAATCAAGTAATCCATCCATCCATCCATTCCACAAATATATGTATATATATGTAAAGTTCGAACAAAAGACATGATACATCCATTCCACAAATATATGTATATATATGTAAAGATCGAACAAAAGACATGATACATATAACAGTTCCCGAGCTCACAACATTCAAGTTCAAGTTCAAAATGTAAGCATAAGGCATGATACATATAACAGTTCCAAATAGTAATTTCATAGTCTTATATACATCAAACAAAAGCATGTTTCATCATACCATTTGCATGCATGTAATTTCGCTTCAATCTTCTCAGTGCACAAAAGCATCATTTTATGTAGTTCTACGATACAAAGAAAACTTAATATTAGTGCCATCTTACAACAAAAGTAAGGAATTGATATTACATGAAAAGATAATTAACCAAACTATTGACAAATAAAAAAAAATTCCTTTAAATCATGATGAGCAACATCAAATCAGTTAAGGGCATGCCTGGGGTGTGGGCCAGCTAGCTTATGGCCTAATTGATCATTTACTTATGTCATCTACAGCACATGCAAGAGAAATTTTAGTATAATGATGTACTACTATAAAAAGGAATGAGTTGAAACTCTATATGGACTTAATTAAGAGGTGCGAGGAGTGATATTTTGTTAGATATATAATTACGTGCATGGTATCCACTTATATGATGTACCTTTTAAAAGCTCTGGCAAATTCATATGTTGACGTGCTTATTAGCACCTAACAATATAGAACATGAAAAGCACATGTGCTAAAAATGTTAAACTCCAACTCTCAATACTTTGTCATTGTGAACTACTGATCAACATTTATGTCTCAAGCACTTATCATCAAATTCATAGAAAGGAGTGTACATACAAATTATTATATGTTGACACATTTCAAAAGAATTTATGATATAGATATAGTGAATTAGTTATATATGTAGCTATTTTTATCCATTTTATAGCAAGCACGATTGTGAATGTTTTCTAATATTGGTATCCTTTTAGTAGATCATGAAAATAGCAAGCACTGGTGGTGGCCTCTCGGCGATGGACGATTCACATGATCTTCAACATTAGCACCAAAGATCTTCAAAGCGTAGCAGAGAAGCAACCGATCCCGCCGCTCCCTACATTTTCATAAGAAATCATATTATAAGAAATTTGCAGTAGCGACCAATAATTACATTGCATGTCATTTCAATGTCTTTTGAATCAAGCACTCATAAGAGACTAACAATATAATAATCAAGATGCGCTTACACGGAGCGAGATAAGTTAGGCGTGGTTCCCCTTGAGGGCTATTAAGTCGAGTCCGGTCCCGAGTGCTCGTGATATTTGTTTGCACATTGCCATACATTAGCCAAGTATGAACATATATATTTTTTGCATATTACTTTGTTATTGTACTACCACGCTCCAACTAACCTGCAGGAGCATTTGCTCCAACCGTTGCCTAGCCTCAATTTCCTGTTGCAGCTTTGTCTGAAGCTCAGAAACCTGAGAATATATCCCATGTGATGGCAGCGATCGACTTTGAAGGTGTACTTCATCCGTTGATGCGATACTCGTGGTTTGGACCTTCGAGAGGGTTGTCGATTGTGCTAATGTAGCTTGCACCCATGAAGAAACGACCATGTTTCTTCCCTTTCCAAATTTTGTACACAAGCGATCGCGTCTAGTGGTGAATTCATTACGTCGTAGTCCGGCCATGAATCTCCTTAGCAAAGATCAGATATGCAGACTGTTGGACAAAATCATCGTGAGCGAAAATCATCGGGGACAAAATGATCGTAAATCGTACCAAGTTCTCTATTATGCTGCTAGCTGCACACAAGGTGCCCTCCCGATCACCCTCCTAGCTTCTACATATGCCTCCATATCGAGACAGCCTCTGCTTCTTCTTTTCTGCACCTAAAAACCACGGCGGTCAATAAATATGTATCTGCAACATACAATCAATATGAACATGTTGACCTACCAGGTTCTTCTTGTAACGAGCCATGGAGGAGCTGCCTTGACGATGTGCTACCCCGTCCATCAACAATCTCCGCTCCCTAGCAGCACGAGAGTCCTCTAACCATCGTTCGTTGCACCACCTCTCTTGGGCAATCTGCTGCCATGCATCTTCACACTTAAGGGCCCACCAAGGTATTGCCTAAATTAACCAAGTGTTAAATATGAATAAACTAGAATTGATTGTAATCAAGGACATCATTTGTACAGCTTGGTTATTTGCATGTACTCGCCTAAAGTGATATCGTTTGGCAAACCTCGCCCCTCTTAATGTGCTGTCCCAAGGACTTGTGTGTAGTAATAGATCACCGCTTGATGCGTGCCAGAGATCATCTGTGGGGTCACTTCTTAACACAATTACGCAAAGACTCTCCTAGAATCAACTTCACGCCCTCTCGGCCCATCTAAACCACCACTACAATCCAAAGATATATTGGAAACAAATAAATGTGTAAGATTAGCCTTTGTGCATACCAATGTAGTGAAATACCAAAGATCTAAGTAATTAATAATGCTCGGACATACATTTTGTTCACAATATAATAAAGTTACCTGGGAAGTTACTCAGAGTACCAGTAAATCAATTCAAAGATGTCAAGGAGACTATTGGTATTTTTGTTATTAGACCAAATGCTATGTTTAGGAGTCAGACACATCTTGGTATGAAAATTGTTCATAAAATTGATCAAATGTTATACAAAATCTAGAGATACACACAATGACCGTGGAGTGATAATATCTTCATGATTTCTAACAATAATACTATGCAAGAGAGTGCATTAACACATTACGGAGGTATGGTAATTGCAAATCATATGTTGGCAAAAAGAATGTGTGATTGTGCATGGATTTGAAGTTAGACAAAATATCAACAAGTTTAGCATTGGCTTAAGTAGTTCTCATCATTTCCTTTGGAAATACATTGTTAGTTTCCTTAGTGAATTGTACTCAGGTTTAGTGACTATCTATGTCTTTGTTAAAGTTCCTTTAATTATATATCTTGAGTTTGTCATTTTCATTGTTTTGGAGCAGAACATTTTCTGGTACATGGAGAAACATTATCATCATGATTGTGTGGTGCATGTGATCACATATATGTATCATTGAAAATGATTAGAAAGACTGAAAGCAATTGACATTGAGATGTGTTTTTGCCCTCAAATGCTTTTGGTTCATGTTTTTAAATCTGTTTGTTACTTTCATTCTATTTACTTGGAGAAATAGCTTCATAAACTCTAGAAAATTATTCAGAATATCATGTTCAGTAATTTTTCCTTTAAATCCTAAGCACTTGTAATACAATCATGAAAAATCAGAAATGAACAATTTTGTAGACCATATTTTAATACTGACATGAGAAATGAACAAAACTATAGGAAAATACTGATTAACCCAACTAAGTGTGGAATATATGGAGTGATGGTGGTAGTAGTATATATATACATCTGGAAGCAATTTTGTAGAAGATAGAAGCAGATTTGAATATTTAGTCACTTACCCAAAAACTTTCCTCCACTTGCTGCAAACAGTTGTCAAATTGTATTTCTCCTTCAGCGGCGGCGGTATCTTCAGCGGCCTTGTAGTGGCACCATGTCCATGTAGGCTCCCACTTTCCTCTGTAGGTGACCAAGCCAGGGAAGTGCCATCGAATCAACACGCCAATTATGCCGTTCGAAAGTCTACATTTCTCACCCCCGCCTTCTTCTCGCCATTGCCTGCGTATTAGTTTTTTTGAGGTATGCAAGTAAGTGGGCTAAATTAGTGAAAGTGTAAACAGTTACTTACGTGTCGCCAATAGGAACGATGACAGTCTTCTCCTCCTCTCGGGTTGGTCGTCGTGGTAGGTTCGCAGGTCCTCGCAACCAAAATTCTTGTGCTGTAGTACTGCCCTCCACCTCATGGTGCTCATCCTCCTCACCCTCCGCCTCAGGGTGCTCTTCCTCCTCACCCTCCGCCTCAGGGTGCTCATCCTCCACATCATCAGCACGCGAGGGCTGCAGGGTATAGGAGCCTGATCTACTAGAGGTAGAGCCCTCACTGCCCCCTCGAGGGGCCGCAGCTACCCCTCTGCCTCCTCGAGGGGCCGCAGCTACCCCTCTGCCTCCTCGAGGGGCCGCAGCTACCCCTCTGCCTCCTCGAGTGGCCGCGGCTGCCCCTTTGCCTCCTCGAGTGGCCGCAACTGCCCCTCTGCCTCCATCACATGTTGCTGCCACTTTGGAAAACAAGCGTCTGCCTCGACTAGAGTATGCTGCCTCTTTGATGCGACTCATTTTTTGGTGTCCTGAAATGAAATGAAATTAAATAAATCAATTAATATAGCGCAATGAAGTAAGCTCATGGAAAGACGTAATATAGCGTAATCAAGTAAGCTCATAGAAAAATGTAATATAACGTAATCAAGTAAGCTCATACAAAAAATTAAAAACATGCAGCAAGTAGATGGAAGACATACAAGATCATGCTTAGAAGTAGTCGTCTACAATGGGATCCTCTACAGATGGGCCCTCTAAAAAGTCATCGTCACTATCATGAGGTGTTGACTCAACCTCATCCCCTTCGGTGCCATCAATGTCTAAGCGATTAAATAGTTCCAAGTCCTCTTGGTTTACAACCTCATCGGCATCGATTTGAATATCATCTATGTGATCGTCCTCTTCCCCAATTATTATTTGAAAGTCCCTTCTTGAAAGAATAGGTCAACACCATTGTTGGTCTCCATGTTGTAGTCCTGCTCACTAGGGGTAGGTAGTTTACCATATGGTTGCACCTTATGTACTACCAATCAATCCACTAGACTACTCATATTTTTGCATGGGTACGGGATATAGTATACTTGGGTGGCTTGCTGAGCCACAATAAATGGGTCATTGCCTGGTAGGATTGATTGATGTGCAACTTCAACTAGCCCAAGTGATGTATCCCGTCTAACTCCCCTAAACGGATGGAACCAATGACATTTGAATAACATAAGTTTGAGAGGTTTGCTACCATGGAAATATAGTTCAATTATTTCTTCAATTACTCCATAGTATTCAACAGTGTATTGCTCCCATCTTGTCCTATAGTCACCAATCCACTATTAATTGTTGTTGCATTAGGCCGCTCCTCTCATGTGTCGATGTTGAAGCGGTACCCATTCACATCGTAGGTACTATAGGACAAGACCCGAGTGTGGCATCCTTGAGCAACTTGCCTCAATTATTTGCTCATAGACTTGTCCTTCAAACTCTACAAAGATAAATAGAATGGGTTTATGTATTAGTTCCTCTTTACTTAGTAAATATTATGTGCAAGGGGACTAGCTAATAGAGAAGTTACTACGATAGAACCAACTCGGAAATTCGGTTTGTAATTCCCAAAGACCCTTCCTAAGAAGGGTCTCAATTTGTTTTTCGGATGGATCTCGGCGTTGCTTCCACTCGCTCTAACAAATTCCCTATAGGCAACAAGACAAGTAGATTAAAACACTCATGCATCAATTATTGGGAAAAATAATTGTTGCATACCTAATGTAATCATCCACTTTGAGAGGTTGGTAAAGACATACAACATCACAACCAACCACTCATCCCGCGATAAAACTTTGGGAGTACCACCACTTGAAGTGTCACCTCTTCCGTGAAGAGGCTAAGTTGCCAATTATTTTGAGGATGCCAATATTGTATCGTGAGGTTTGATTGTGCAATCGTCGAACATTGTCAACAAAGTATATTGATGTGAAATGGGAAATTTTCTCAATTATGTATGCCTCCGCTATGGATGCTTCAACACGCGATCGATTTTTTGCTTTGCCTCGTAGTTCCTTTTGTTCCTCTCAATTGATACATCCACCGCTTTTGCATCGGTCCCCCATCCTAGCTTCATAGGGAGATGGAGAATCAAATGTTGCATTGGATTGAAGAAGCGGTGAAAAGATCTTTTCCAACTTGCAAAGCAACATAGGTACTTCACACTCCATAGTTGACATTACCATGGGATCTATCTCTTTCGCACATAGCTGTCGATAAAAGAAGCTCAACTCCGCCATTACTTGCCAAACACACTCGGCGACGTAGCCACAAATCATCACAGGCAAAAGGCGTTCCATGAATATGTGGTAGTCATGGCTCTTTAGGCTATTGATGCGCATGGTAGCTAAATTCACTCCTCTCCTTAGATTTGCTGCATACCCATTAGGAAACTTTAGGGTCCGAAACCATTCCAAAATCTCCTTCATCTGAACCCTAGTTAGGCAATAACTAGCTCTTGGCTTCTCCCACTTGCCAGTAGCTGGCTTATGGATCATATTCAGAGAGGGCCTATTGCAAAGCTCCTCCTGATCAAGGCGAGCCTTCACATTGTCTTTCGTCTTGTCTGGAATGTCAAAGAATGTGCTAAATATGGCCTCTGCAACATTCTTCTCATTATGCATTACATCTATGTTATGGGGAAGAATGAGCTTATGGAAGTATGGCACCGCCACAAACTTGGAATGTGAGTCCAATTGTGCTCCTCGCCATATTTCTCTAACACATCACCATCATCAAGAGGCTTCAAAGCATCTAGCCGCACCTAACCTCCTCACCGCCAGACGATGTGGTGGTCCACTGCGCGACAAAGCAATATTGGCCCTAAATCTAGTTGTGTCACTTCAATTCGTGGTCAATTGGAAGGAATTGACGATGACAATCGAAGAAGGAGTGCTTGCGACCATGCTTTAGCCAATAGCCACGCAACGTCTCCCTACAAATTGGGCATGGCATCTTCCCCTGTACACACCACCCGCAGAATATCCCGTACACCGGGAAGTCATGCATGGATGTGTGGTACGCGACCCGCATGGTGAAGTTCTGTTTCAATGCCCGATCATATGTCACTATGCCTTGTTCCTAAGCATGTAACAATTCATCCACCACCGCTCCATGAATACACTCATATTCTTCCTGAGGTATTCGTGACCGTGGATTATCAAGGAAAGGAATATGTATCGCTTCGCATGCAAACGCCGGGTGGGAGGTTAAGGAATGACAAACACAGTTAATAGCTTGTGTATGGCGCAATTTCATACCAAATGGGTTAAACCCATCGATTGCAATTGCAATTCAATGTTCCGAGGCTCGCGGCAAACTCTACATAGTCTCGGCCAAATTGCTTCCATACTTCACCATCGATGGGTGGACCATCTTGTCATTATGGTACAAGCGACCATACTTGTGCCATACCATTTGTTTGGCGTAAACCTTAGACATGTATAACCTGTTGGATTCGTGGCACAAATGGTAGATAGCTAAGTATTTTTTACGCCAATAGGAAAATGCCTCTTCTGACCATCACCGGAGTCAACCTCAACAAACCTAGACTCACCACACTTATCACAGTGATCTTTGTCCACATTCTCATTCCTAAATAGCATGCAATGATTTGGACAAACATCTATCTTCTCATATGGCATATTTAGTGCGCTTATCAATTTCTTGGCCTCATACAAGTTAGCGGGCAGTTTGTGACCATCTGGGAGAAGGGTGCTAAACACGCTTAAGAATGCATCAAAGCAAGCAATGCTTGTGCTGAACTGAGACTTGACAGCAAGTAGTCGTGTGATGGCATCTAGTTGGGACACCTGTGTTTGCCCATGAAGTGGTTGACTCGCTGCGGACAACATATCAAAGAAAGCCCTTGTTGCAGGCTCCGGTTCTTCCTCAGTAGGTGGCCCATATGCATGACGCACATCATCTAGCATGTCTTCTATCCTACTCTCATTGTGGCCGCCATCGTCCGTTTCTTCCCTTAGCACATCTGATCTGCTACGTTGTGACTCGCCGTGATAGACCCACACGATATAGCCTACCCTAAATCCGTACTTGCACAAGTGTGCGATCATTGTTGCCCTCATTTGTGGCTGTGTGTTCGAACAACGAGAACAAGGGCACAACACACCCGTCCATTACTCCTAGCAAATGCTCGATCCACAAAATCATCGACTTTTCCATCCATTCTTGGCTACATCACCCATCGCTCTCACGCCTAGTGTACATCCAACTACGATCCTCACCATCCTAGTGTGCAAAACATAATGCATATTTTAATCCAACTTTTATTTATGTCAAAAATTACAACTACAGAGCTACCATAGGATGCATGCCCTATATATGCACACTAAAACAGATTGACATGAAGACAATATACATGATCAACAGAGAATAAAAACACTTTCTTTCAATATATATGAATACCATTATAAATGAATATCATTATTTATTAATACGTTAATGTAGCATTGTAATGACAAAGATATCAATCCACCATAAATGGACAACACAAAAAAAGCAAACTTTATTTCTTTTCCACTTATCCATTACCTTACAAGATTTCTTGGAGCCGAGGAGCCGAGGGAGCTACGGTGGGAAGATGGTATGCACTGTGTGTGTCAGTGGAGGCAACATGAGGGAGGCGGCATCTTCAGAGGCAAGTACCAAAAACAATCAAACCTCAAATGAATCTGTAGTATCTCTTGACTAGGGACTATATTGAAAACCATGAGCTATATTAGGACAGAATCGACACTTAAGCATCGAAATTTAGACAAAACAAAAAATCCTTTAAAATGGACAATATCTATAGCATCGCCACAAATTTTCTCAGAGCTTGATAGACTAGTTGACTTCTCACATTTAGAGAAGTAAATAAAACACATATATTTCTATAAGGAGTTTTTGTTCCTTTGACAGAAACTTCAAATAAATAGAACATATTCTTAGTGAAGTATTTTCTTTCTACCAGTTAGAAGTAAAGGAAAATGCTTGTCATAGAAGCACTAACCATGAAATATCAATACAGAGTGTCAACTGAAAATAAATAACAAACTTGCATGCATGAGGTTTCTTAGAGAAGAACCAAGACATAAGAGATATTTAGCCTACACAATCTACTCCTAGAAACAAGAAATGACATCTTTCGCTGCTTAAAATGGACAATATCTATAGCACTGCCACATATTTTCTAGTTAAAGATTGACAACAGAACTGGCACAAAAAAAGGTATATAAGAATAGAGTCAAAACAATGGACTAATGCAGGTATCTACAAATGGTATCTAAGGGATGTATATATAGCTTTTACTACTAAAAACACTAGACTATGATATACATTTAATCATCTCCATGTATTTTGCTAGTGTTGACACTTGACAAAGATAACCATTAATCACACATGTGGAGCAAAAAGGAAAAATAGGCATTACTATAGTTACCAATTGATAAACCCTACTCAAACTCCAAGGAAGACAAGGATGCTACCAAACGTGCATTGGACTTCATGTATGGATGGTGAGTTTTCATTAAATCAGAGTTTAGTTGTCTACATTATGTCTCTTGAATGGTTCACAACCAAGCATCTATTTACAAGGCATTGGGTCTAAAATGGAATCAATGACACCTTGCGTGACAAACAAACCAATGCGAGTCCTATATTTGCGAACTTCACAAGCTAGAAGCTACTATCTTCACAAGCTAGAAGCTAGTATCTTTGCTAATAATAACGGCAACACAATATGATAGTATTTGTAAGGCACACATCACATAGCCACTCCCTGGCACATACATACGACCAACATACCATTGGCACTAATTCTATAAATATTCATCGATAAAATCATCTTGCAACCTAATAACTAGAATAGATGACCTGATGCAATCATTCATGCACACCTTAAGGGCAAAAGACTAGTTCACTAACTAGAAGATACTACTTGCTTGAATGGGAGCAGGAGGAGCGAGGCACTGGAGACAGTGGAGGAGTGGGAGACGGCGGATGCGGTGGATCGGTGAGGGAGAAGGAGGATGAGGACAGGGAGGCAATGGATCTCGCAAGAAGGTGGAGGGGGCGGTGGGAGTCGGTGTGGTGGCAGAGACGAGGGGAGGCGGGTGTGGCGGGCAACAACGAGGAGGCGGTCAGAGAGGCGGTGGAGGAGGGGGAGACAACAATGGCGGAGGCAATGGAGGAAGAGGAGAACGGGGAGGCGGCGCCGGCCGCAGAGGTGGGGAGGAGACGAGGGGAGCCGTCGGGCAAGGTGGCAGCGATTTAGGAGGCGGTGATTACAAGAGCTGAGATGGCTGCAGCAAGCGGTGGAGGTGGGGAGGAGACAAGGGGAGGTGGCGCTGGTCATGGAGGTGGGGAGGAGACGAGGGGAGGCGTCGGGTGCGCAAGCGGCAGCGAGGAGGCGGTACGAGGCGGTGGAGGGGGGCGGCAGGCGAAGGTGGTGGAGGAAGAGGAGGACGGGGGAGGTGGCATCGGTCGTGGAGGTGGGGGAGGAGACAAGGGGGAGGCGTCGGGTGCGGCGGTGGCAGACGAGGAGGCGGTGCTGATTTTAGTGCTTGAGACGGCCGTGCAGGCGGCAGAGGAGGCGGAGGTGGCGCCTGTCGTGGAGGTGGGGAGGAGACGAGGGGGAGGCGGCGCTGGTCGCGGAGGTGGGGGAGGAGACGAGGGGGAGGCGCGGGTATAGCGGCGGCGGACGAGGGGTTGACGGCGACGGCGGAGGCGGCGGAGGCGGTGGAGGCGGAGGAGGACGGAGCAGCGCCGATCGTGGGGAGAGAGGAGCAACAATGGAGGATTGGGGAGAGGGAGCATTGCTTGCGGGGGGGTGGGTTGGGGAGAAGGGGTTAGGAGTTAGAAAACAGGCGAAAAAACGCGCGGTGTGGGGAAAAATGGTGCGGCCTATTTTTTTAGCTCTCAAGTGTCTGTAACGAACGACACTCAGGGGATCAGTTTTCCCCGTTGCTCCCATCAAAGTTTCCCGAGTGTCCGATCGGATACTCGGGAAATGTTAATTTCCCGAGTGTTTTATTCGCTCCCCGAGTGTTTCATAAGGCACTCGGGAAGTTACCGAGTGTATTATTCAAAACACTCAGGAAACTTCTAAGCACTCGGGAAAATAGACGATTCTGGTAGTGAATCCAATAGTCACAACAAGTGACTTAAACTTAAGAAAATTTTAGGCAACTTAAAACTAGCAAAACCGTTTCAAAAAATGATCACTGCAAAGTTGGCGTAGCAAATGAACCTTGCAAGGGCGAGCAGAACGTGAGCACGGGAGCAGTGGTGTGGCGTCACGAGCTCGACGAGGTACGCGGGCAGGTGTGGCGACACAGCATGACCGGTGAAGTCGCCGAGGGCGGCTGCGACGGTGGAGTCAGCGGAGCACAGGTGAAACTCGCTGTGGGCAAGGGCGACGGTGTTCCCGGGTGTCTGCCCGCTAGTCAGGTTGCCGAGGGTGATATCGATGGCATGATGGCCCACAACATGTTGAGGACACGTGGGTTTGGCTGATGGTGCGCCACTGGGGGTAGCCGCGATGGCGCGGGTGGTGAGCTCGGCGAGGGCAAGCCCAAGGGTGACCACAAAGGCGGCGCGATGAGTAGTCACGGATGGTGGTAGTGATGAGACACTAAGGGTGATCGCTAGAAAAGAAGCTCGTCGAAGGTGAGTATAATGCACCGAAGGTAGTGATGATAGACAGTTTCGATCGCCGAAGGCGTATGTAGACCGGGGGGGTAGGGGATGGAAATTAGAAATGATCTGTGGCAAGCCATGGTGTTTTCTAGGCAGCGTACCGGTGGCCTATGAAACAATATTATCATGCTAATAATGTGTTTTATATAGTGGTTCTTATTGTTGACGATCAAGTATTCAACTCACAAACAAGTGAAGAACAAGAAGTAGACACAAGATGTAGTACCGACAACCTTCTCTAAATTCTATTGATTTGGTGAGATGTGGTGTACAAAAGACAACCCATACCCCCTTACACGTACATTTTGCGTAACTGTTATTTTGCATATTTGTTACTATTTTTTACCTATTTTAGTCTTAATAATCAAATAAAGTCGTGGTCCCCCTGCCTCCTCTGCTCCATCACTGAGGAGTGCGCTCATGTGATCGCACCAGTAGTCGACCTTGGTGATATGATCTGTCGCAAGATGAACAACTCCGTGGTGTGCACAGCCATCGGCGGCGGGTGAGCATGGTGAGGCTGGAACACGAGCTCAGCAGGTCATGGTTGGGATGGAGTGGAGGAGGCAGCAATTTCGATGGTGGTAGTTGGACATGTATGGGGTGTTTGTTGTGGACTGGTTTTCTGGATCGAGGGCTCGGAAGAAAAATCGCGAGAAGGGTAAGGTCCCACATGTCGGCGCTTGGTGAGGTCGGATGAAGACGAAAAGGGAGAATGTAACATCCAAAATTCAAACTTGGTAAAATTGTACTGAGAATAAATATGAAAATATTTTGAGAATATTTTTGAAAGTTTTCCTAAATCAATTATTGCATTTGCATACAAATGGTGACCTGAAAAGCATTTTCGAGAAAAATCCAGAATAGATAAAATTCTGGAAAAATTACACAAACAACTACACAGTGTAGGCAGCCTCCACAAAAATGTTCATAATTTTTGGAGCTCGTTTAATATATTTAGAAATTCCTTAAACCCTTCAGCCTTTTTCAAATTTTCAAATCATTTCCTTTTTCCCGCTCGCCTCTTGGGCCGAATCCACCGTGGCCCAATCCCGTCGCGTGCCACCACGGCCCAGCTGATCCCTCACTCCCCACTTCCCTCTCTCACTTACGTGCAGCATGCTGGGCCCGTGCATCAGGAGTCGTCTTCCACCTCCGCTCGCGCTGGAGTCCGCTCCGCCGCTTGCCCATGGATTGCGACCGCCGCCCACCGTTTTCGCACCCACATGCTCATATCGCCTCAGCATTATGTTGCACGTCGATCTGCCACACCAACTCCCATCATGTCGCCTGACCGCCATCATTGCCACCCGAAAATCTCACCACGGCTGCCGTCTTCTCGCCACTATCTCGCGCATTTCTTCTCCGTATATAAGCCATCAAACCGTGTCATCGTCTTCCTTAGCTCGCCCCCGTTCTATTTTCACGCAAACCCGTGCTTCTCGCTCCTTGTTTTTGCATGGACGTAAGCGTCATTCTCGACGCCGGTGAGCAAGCTCTGCACGGCCATTGCCTCTAGTGAGCTGCATTCCCCTCGACACCCGTGTCACCATTCATCTCATACCTTCCTTATGCTCCTTCTCTGCTCAATGCAACCCTTGGAGCTCCGTGGCGTCGCAATGACTTCGTCATCCTCATCTCCTGCGCTCACCCCGAACCAAGCCACCGCATTCCTGCTGGTTCGATGAGTTTGAGCTCAACCTAATCGCATCACAATGTGTTCCATGCCCTAGTTATGCATTCCCCTTACTTAATGTAGGCCATCTCACAGAGAATCAAACCTCCTCGCCATCTTCCCAAAATTTGGCCATCGTTGCCAACTTGCCATTCCTGCCGTTTCTTGCAGATTGGTAAGTCCCTAGTCAGTTTCATTCATATTCACCATCATCAGCATGTCGGTGAGCTAATGCGATATTCTTGTAGCACCATCATCATCGTGAGCACGCCACACCATGAACCTCCTAAATGATTCCACCAATGTAACAACCTAATTTTGGGTCTTTTGGAAATTTCAAAATAAAAATAACGAGTTGAATTTTCTTGAATTGTTAAAGCTTAATTTGAAATTTTAGAAAAAATAATAATTTAATGTGAGTAAATAAAATTCAATTAAATAAAAATTGTTTTATTTGATTTTCTTACTTTATCTTGGTTTTCCATTTTCATGACCTTTGTTATTTCCTTTGGGTTCTTTTTATTTCTTTTCGCTTTTCTGAATTTTTAGAGGCTTTTTAAAAGCTTTACAAATAAAATAAACCATTTGAATTTTATTAGCTTAGTTTAAAGCTTAAGTTGCATTTTCAGAGAATGAAAAACTTTTAAATGATTAAAATAAACTTCAATTAAATCCAAATTATTTTATTCAATTTATTTAGGTTCCAAGGAAATTTATAAAATTTTCTTGAATTTTCTAGATTTACTTTATTTTTCGAATTTTCTTTCTTTTTATCCTTTTCTTTTTTTCTTTTCTCCTTTTCTGTTTTTCTTCTCCCTCTGGCTGCTTGCCTTGCCCATGCCGCTTCTCAAGACTGTGTCAGAGTCTTGCCACGAAAAGGCCCCTCAGCTCCCCCGCCCATCCTCGCCTTGACGCGTGTCAGGTCCAGCACAAGAAATCCCGACCCATGCCCTGCGTGCCCATCTCCTTGTCTTAGCCGCTTTGAGCCTGGGCACCCTATGTCATGCTGCTGCCATAAAGCGCACCACTAGCTCTGCCCCATGCCGCTCTGCCTCCTCTCCCACTCTGTTTAAGCCGGTAAAGGTCCCCTCCTCCTCCCTTTCCCTCCCCTGGAGTCTGCGCATGAAGCTCCTTCTTTCTTCCCCAACGCTGGTCGTGACGCCACCTCTGCCCAATCTTCCTCTGAGATGAAGTTCCTGCCTCAACGTGCGTTCCCGAACCACCTCCTCCATTTCCCCCTCTTTCCCCCCTCTCCCCGCCTCTGTGTCACGCTTGCTTGCTCCTCGTCGCCCTTGCCTCGGCCGACCCTACTCCAGACGTCACTGAAGCTTCCCTCATCATTCTTAGTGACTATGCTGCCGGCCGCCACCCACCACCGGACTACTACCGCTACCGTATCACCACAGAGCCCGTGTGCCTCTCCCCGCGCCGGCACCACCTCCGGTCACCTACCACCGTGCTGCCACCTCCTACCCATTCCTCCCTCCATCTCTCGGTCGGCAACCCATTTTGGGTGTCGCCACCTGCCATCGCCCACCCCTCAGAGTGTAGCCATCGTGTTCGAGCCACCCGGAGGGCTCTATTTTGACTGTCTGTTGGCTCTCTGAAGAAGGAGCTATGCTCTCTGAACCTTGGGACCCCACCAGTCATACCCACCTTCTTTTCCTTTTGTCTCCTTACTTTCTCTTGCAAATGGGTCCCCATTGTCATTCACTTTTGCTTGTCTCTGTAAAAAGAAAGTCCAAAACAGTAATTTCCAGATTTTTTCCTTTTTCTTTATTCTATCATTTCATGTGATCGCAAACTTTTGGATGTTCGTTCTCCTTCATACGAACTCTGATTCCGTGATTCTTGTTTCTAAATTCAACCTTTTTTGTTATAATTTGATATTTTTTGGATTTTATTTGAAATTGCTGTATTTATTTGGTTCTTTTCGAGCATATAGATTCCGGCGTTTCCGAAGGATTCCTAGACCCGTCGGTGAAGCAACTCAAACCATCAACGAGGGTAAGTCTAGACCTTTGATCATGTCGTACCTATTTTATAAAATTATATTATTTTATAACAACGTGCATTGCTAGTTTTATAATAACGCTTTTCGAATAGTTAAAGTCCTATTCGACATTATGCCTCATTGAATAATTATGAATGACATGTACCCTTGGACACCATAGGTTGGGTTAATTTTAGTTGGGCATATTCTAGTACCAACATGGGTATCGTATTATTCTTAGCAATGCTTAGTTACGATGGGATTAATGATCATATGCTCATAAATAATTAATTTTTACCTAATGATATATCAAATTGTGGTGCGAGTCTGCTGTTATAAAATTTTGTGCCATGATAGGGCTTGCCATTGGTTTGGGGTAAACGAAATGATTTATGCTCGGGCGGTGATCGTGCGATAAAGGGGTGCACGAGGACATTTTAGGGTGTGGGGGGCACATGTGATGTGGTAGTCTCACCTGACCAACCACTAAGGATTTAACTTTGTGTGCCATTGATCTAGGCCTTACCATACAACCACATGTCCAGGGTGGGGCGGACCTGGCCAACTAATTAGCAATATTTTGATTTAGTTCTGTTTGGGTTGATGAGCGGCGCAAGTGGAGGCCTATGTGGCGAAACCTTAGCGAGCAAGACCGAGTCAAAACAGAACTTTGTAAAAGTCTTGTGATAATCACTTAGTCGCACGCCTTCGGAAGCATGTCATGGCTGACATTATAAGTTGATTATCTCTTATGGGCCAAGCTGTACAACCACTACAGAGTGTTAAAAACTATTCGAATAGCCGTGTCCCCAGTTATGGACAATGTCTAGTGATTTCACACGAGGGATGGATTTTCTTAAAAATGTTGGAATGGTGGATCGGTTGGGAAGTGAACTGATAGTTCAACGGTTGTTGGTTGGGAAGTGAGCGGGAGGTTTATTGGTTGTTTTAAAGCAATTGTCTATTTATTTACTATTCTTTTCAATCTATTTACTGTATTTACTGTCAATACTGCTTTCTACAAAATAGCCATAAAGCTATCCTTGTTCAAGCCTTGCATGAATACTATTTGCATACATTTCCCTATGACTTGCTGAATACTTTATGTACTCACGTCTTTGCACCATTGTTGATTAGTCATCGAGGAAGAACCAAGGAACCCAGAGTTTTATGAGGAGGAATATTTTGAAGACCAGGAGAACTAGACTGCATTCTCCACACGATTGCCTGTGGGCATGTCGGATAGCTACCACGAGTTATTTTATTCCGCTGCAAGTTTACTCTTTTGTCGTTAAGCCCTGCATGGCAAACTCTGTAAAACTTGATCATAAGGTCTGTTGCTACTAAGTAATATTAATTTATCTTCTTCTTAGATATTTTGTTGCATGGATATGATTTCATCAATGTTGCAACTGTGTGAGCTAGCTACTAATCATGTGACTTGTTCAGAATACACAGAGGGTCTCGGATTTGTATGTTTGTGGTCCCGACAACCAAGGAGCTCACTCACATTGAAGCTTGTCACCGCTGCCTCTGTTCATCATCATTCAGCCGCGTCAAACCGTTTCCGACCTCATCATCATCACCATTGTGATCGTGCTAAGCTATTGGTGTAGAAGCACACCTCAATTCGGCTTGAGGAAGGAGTTTACGCCATTGACCCCGTAGCTACCCATGGCGCCGCTGTGGCTGCATGTCGTCGGGCCAGCTCCGGTGACCATTGTTCTCTATGCTGCGCCCACTAGCATCGCGTTAGTCTCTTGAGTCCAGCACACCTAGTCACAGGGCACGAGAATGCCTCCTTCATGTGGTTCATCGTAGGCTCGACACCTTCGCCGCTTCTCACTGGTGTAGTGCTGCCTCTGGCCACCTCTCTTCTCACCGCCACCACACCCAAAGCATCACCAGGGAACCCTCTTCCCATTCCGCCGCTCAACGTCATTGTTCGTCATGCCGTTTGCCACCGGCAAGCTCGCCATCTCGCTCTGTTCCACCCCCCTATCTTTCACTCTCTGAGAGTGGGCCCCACTCATGATTAGGATTAGTTTAGTGTTAATCATGGTGGTCAATAATATTAAGTCAATGACATGTGGGACCGGTCAAAAATATAACCATAAATTTAATTTAAGCAAGTTTTAGTAAATGAGTCACTAACATGCAGGACCCGCTCCTTTGTTTAAATAATTAAAAGCGTGTTTGAAAACCCGAGAGATGATTTAACGGACCCCACCTGTCAGGGATTAATTTAGGATAAAATTTAGTTAAGGTTAATCACTTAATTAATAACTAATGAGTCTATGACATGTGGGACCATCTAATGTTATCTTAAATTGAAACATGAGTTAAAAACCCGAGAGACTGACATCTAGTGCCCACACGTAAGAAATCCATTTTCAGAAAAGATGTAAAACTGGAAAAGTCACTTGTAGTTCAAAGGGAATACGTCTTCCCTATTAGAAAGCATAATTTCAGAAAATACGCCATCGACGTCATCACTTTCTTATTTTCTGGATTTTTCAAAACGAGTAAATTTCAAATGCTAATATCTGTTGCATATGAACTCCAAATTGGATGATTCCTTTTTATAAATTCATCTAAAATCATGTTCTTTCTGAATATGCAAAAATATTTGAATTTTTTTTCTGTTGAATTTATTTGATTATTTGTGATTTATTATTAGTTCTTTCAAATAGACGTCGGACTCGCGAATGAGTTCATTGACGAACAAGCACCCTCACTCTTTGAGCAACCTAAGCAAGGAAAGAACCTCCTTTGATAATGTTAATCCCACTATTTCAATTATTGTATTTCTTTTGCAAAATCTATTATGCATGCATGTATGTTTGGCTAAAATTGTTATATTTATGGGTAACGGTAGTTAAATTCCTATTATGTGCAAGAATCATCCTTGTGATGTTGATATCCTTACTGTTGTAGCCTTTAGAACATGGTTTAGACAGTAGTTAATGTCAATTTGGGTATTTCAATTACGAATATCGAATAGATGCTTAGTCGTGCTCTAGTTTTCACTAGATTTGAACATTTGATAAAATTTGCATATGGATTTGGGAGATTTTGAAATGTTGGACCAGAGGGGTTACCTCTGTTAGTTTGGTATAAAAAAGTGAAAAATGAAAAACGCAGTTTTGACGTGGGCGAGTTATATTGTGAACAGAAAAAATGTGTGAGGTGTTATCTCGCATGTAGATAGGGGGAGAATTTCGCTGCGATCAATTAAGAACTAAACTTTGTTGTGCCAATTTAAGCCTAAGCATACAACTACATGTGCTCGTTATGGGATAGTCTTATCTAAATAAGTTATCTAGGACTAGCCCTGTATTTGGTTAGGCCGCGATAGTGTTCCTCAATGTTCTAATAATATTGGTCTTGTTCTTGCTCGAACTGTTACTCTTTCATGGCTTAAAATTCTAAGTACGTGGAATATGATTGAACCCAAAAATGTCTAAAAGCATCCAAATGAAATCCAATAAATCCAAAGATATTCAAACAAAAGGAAACACACTAAATGATACCTTGAAAGAAGGAAGCATTCTAGATGAAACTAAATGTACCCAAGTGGAGTTGATAAAGGAAATAATTCAGACGAACTATATCCAAAGGTAGTTGATGAAGAAAATACTTCAGATGGAATGAAGTACATCCAGGGATACTTGGAATGAAGGAAATACTTTAGACAATAGGAAGTATATCCAGGGATATTTGGAATAAAGGAAATAATTTTGACCAAAGTAGATACACCCAAACCTTATTCGTTTGGTCTAGCGGTGGGGTTTTGGGTTGATAGCCAGACTTAGGGTCAGGTAACCGTTTGATTCGGAGTGAGGGCGAGAGGGATCGGGCTCTCGAAAAGTCCACAAGTGCAAGGAGTTAGGATTCCAACAGGAGGGAGAGAATATTCATAGGAATATTCCTCATCAGTTACCTAGATGGGATAGATCACCTTGCTAGGTAGGGTTCTCTGATCCACACTTGGGACACGAAGTGTCCTTCTACTGGGAGCGCATAGCAGTGGTTGATATCTAGAGCCTGTGTGTTGTTTGGTGGTTGAGTTACTATAACCCACTTGGGAACATCTTACCGCTACTCACATGCACCTAGCTGATCTAATGATTTCTTTTGTTATTATTTTCTATTTATCAAGAAAGTTCCATGATATTTGGGTGAGACCTATGTGTGGGTTCAGGGGTTTGTATAGTGTAGACATAGGTCTCATGCACATGTGGGGTCCAGTTCGCTCTATGATTTCTTTTATTATTTTATATTTATCAAGAAAATTTCATGAGCTTTAGCTGGAACTTCCAAGCATTGGCTAGACACCAGTCTTACATCTTCCGTGGTATCTACGGGTTTGAGTTTTTTATTCAGTTGATCTTCACTCATTCTACTTACTTACACTACTACAAAATAGGCTATACGGGACGCCTCATCATGGACGGGTCCAAAGGAACCATTTGTGTTGTAGTTATCACAGACGGTTCCTTAAGAAGAACCGTCTGTGATAATAGCAGAGATCATAGACGGTTTTTTGTTAAGAACCGTCTGTGAAAATCGGTTCTTAAGAAGAACCATCTATGAAAATAGCAGAGATCACAGACGGTTTTTTGTTAAGAACCATCTGTGAATTATCAGAGACGGTTTTATTTACAAATGGTCTGTGATAGTGCAACATCACAAATGATTCTTATTAAGAACCATCTGTGATGACTCCGAATATCATAATTTATCATGGTTTGGAATCATTAACTCTCTAATTTTATCATGGCTTGAAATCCCAATCCTTTGTCGTGGTAGGGTTTGGCGGGGCGACAGCTCGCTGTGGTAGGGCTTAGCAGGGGCACGGTAGAGGTTGGGATGCCATGGTAGGGGATTGTGTGCCATAGCAGAGGATTGTCTCCGATTTTACCATGGCTAAAAATCCCAATCCTCTGTCGTAGTAGGGTTTGGCAGGGCGACAGCTTGCCACGGTAGGGCTTAACAGGAGCGCAGCAGAGGATGGGATGCCACAGTAGGGGATTGTGTGCCACTGCAGCGGATTGTGTGCCATGGTAGGGGCGCAGCAGAGGATGGGCTGCCATGGCAAGGGATTGTGTGCCACGACAGGAGTAGTTCCGCTGCAAGCACCCCCAATTGACTTGCAGAACTTTGGAGCTTTTATGGCTGCTCAGGCACAAATGATGTACACAATGATGAACCGGATGCAAAATATGAACAATAATAAGAACAACAACAACAACAACGCAGCACCAGTCAACCATAGTCATCATGGACCATCCAAGCTAGCAGAGTTCATGTGGACTCGTCCAGCAACTTTGTCCAGGAATGTCTTACCAGTAGAAGCCGATGATTGGCTTCATGTCATAGAAAGGAAGCTGCTAATCACCCAATGTAGTGATCATGAGAAGGTTCTCTATGCCACTCACCAAATGGAGGGGATTGCCGCCGAATGGTGGGAAAACTTCCGTGCCACACATGAGACGCCACAGAACATTACCTGGGAAGAATTTTCAACAACTTTTCGCTAGTATCATATGCTAGAAGGAATTATTGATCTAAATAAGGATGAATTTTGTGCCCTCAAGCAAGAGGCATGTCAGTGACCGACTACCTCAACAAATTCTCTCAGCATGCCCGATACGCCGCAGAAGACATCGCCACTGACAAGGCTCATCAGAGCCATTTTCTGAAGGGACTAAATACTAGACTGCAAGTCAGCCTGATTGGCCAGACCTTTCTAGATTTTCAAGAGCTAGTCAACAAAGTTTTGGTCCTTGAGTATAAGTGCAAGGAGTTGGAGGACAACTGCAAGCATAGGATTGCTCAGCAAGGGAGTCATTGATCTCAGTAGAAAGTGAGAATAGCTCCCCAACAGTTCACTCATTTTCCATCGCAGAACCCTTTCGAAATGCCCGCACCTGCCTTAGCACCTCTTTGAGCTACTCAAAACTTCCGTAACCCTACGACCATCATCCACAATCTAGCAAAGTGGAGCTAGAGTTTGCTATACCTGCTGTCAGCCAAGACACTTCACCGACCATTGTCCTCAGAAGGGAACAGTGACTCCAATATGCTTCAACCTTGGAGCTACACCAGCCAAGATACCAGCACCAAGAATCAACTAAGGAGCCTCTCAAGTTGCCAGTCAATCTGGAGGAGCGCCGCAGTCTGTGGTCAAATGCCATGTCAACCACTTCACTCTGGAAGGAGCCCAAGAAGCACCCGATGTCGTACTGGGTAAGTTTCTAGTTAACTCAGTATTTGCATCAGTTTTGTTTGATTCTGGAGCTTCTCATTCGTTTGTTTTTGGAATTTTTGCAACCAAGAACAATCTGGAAATTATGCGTCTTAAGCATACTCTGTTAGTCTAGTCGCCTGGAGCAGAGTTAAGTTCTAAAGTGGGGTGTTTAGGATATAAATTACTCATAGCTGGGGTTGAGTTTCTGGCCAACCTCATTGTCTTAGACACCCAAACCTTAGACGTCATCGTTGGCATGGATTGGCTATCAAAGCACAAAGTTGTGCTAGATTGCGCCCAAAGAGCCGCAACAATCAAGGATACCAATGGAAAGAAGGGAGTTTCTAGCCACCTCAGTGCGAGACAGACATTTGTTAGTTAACAGCCTGAAGACCGTTTCATTGGAGGATGTACCGATTGTTAGAGAATACCTAGGTATGTTTCCAGAATATTTGTCAAGAATGCCACCGGACCGTGACATTGAGTTTGTCATCGATCTAGTGCTAGGAATAGCACCAATCTCTAAGAGACCCTATCAGATGTTAGCCAATGAGTTAGTAGAAATGAAGAAGCAGATTGAAGAACTTCTTGAGAAGGGTTTCGCGAGACCTAGTTCATCATCGTGGGGAGCGCCAGTTTTGTTTGTCAAAAAGAAGGATGGAAGCATGAGAATGTGCATTGATTATGGTGCTCTTAATGAAGTTACCATCAAAAACAAGTATCCACTACCCTGAATCGATGATTTGTTCGATCAGATGAAAGGAGCCGGAGTGTTCTCAAAGATTGATCTGCGATTAGGTTACCATCAGTTGAAGATTTGTCCGAAGGATATACCGAAGACTGCTTTCTCTACGCGGTACGGACACTTTGAGTTCTTAGTCATATCCTTTGGTCTGACTAACGCCCCTGCATATTTCATGAACATGATGAACAAGGTATTCATGCAATATTTGGACAAATTTGTGGTTGTGTTCATTGATGACATCCTAGTTTACTCCAAGACAGAAGAAGAACATGTTGAACACTTGAGATTAATATTGGAGAAACTTAGAGAGCATCAGTTGTGTGCTAAGTTCATCAAGTGTGATTTCTGGAATAAGGAAGTCGATTTTCTTGGTCATGTGATGACAGCTGAAGGAGTAGCAGTTGACCCTGGTAAAGTTAAAATAGTGCTGTTGTAACATCCGAAACAATGGTTTGTGTTTCAAATGTATGAAAATGAGAAGAAATTAAAACTTTTCGTGTCTCATGTTTACATTTGATTTTTCTGGAAACTCTTTCAAAAGATTTCTTATTTTCAAAGACTTAATGTTTCATTCGACAAGAAGCATAATCCTTGAAAACTTCTAAAGAAAATTTTGTGATCATCCTATAGAATTATTTTTCCTAGCTTCTAGATCATTCTAGTGACTCATCTAAAAATTTTCAAAATTTTTAGATTTTTCTGGCTATTTTAAAACAGCTAGTCAAACCTATTAGTTCCTTGGTCAAAACCCTAGGACAAGACTTTGTGATTTTTCTAGAGGAAAATGCAGTGGATAAAAATCTCTAGAAAATTTATACAATGTTGTTCCTAGTGTCCTAAACCTGACTTAAAAATTTTGAGAATATTGGAGTTGTGAAGCTACCTCTAAAAATCCCTAGAACTCTCAGCCCTTTTATTTCAAAAACCTATTTTTACTATTCATCCGACCGGTCCAACCACTTTGACTCGGTCTGGTTGAGCCAACTACCAAACCAACCGGCCCCTTTTTCTTGCTCTCGCTGGCAGCCGGCCAAGACCGGCAGAACCTTTCTTCCTACAGCTCCGCTTTCATTTGCATCGTGCCTCCGGCACGGCGCAACAAGATGCCACGCCACCCTCGTCGCCCATGCCGCCGCCGTTCCTCCACCGCTCATCTACAAATAGCAGCGCCAACACTCACCTAGCTCCCTTCTTGCCATTTCTGTCCTCCCCTCTTCTTCACCAATGAGAACCAGCAAAGGGAACTGAAGCTATTTTTCGACCATGACACTCCGCCTCGTCATGGGCACTCCTGTGATCTCCTCCCCTCCTCAACCGTGTCATCTTGTATTCCGGTCCTCATAGAGTAAAACCCCTCTCCTAATTTTGTTGTTTGATCACAGAAGCCAGCGAATTGGGATTTCTTCTTTAGCTCCGGCCGCCTATTTCATCGCCGCCGATCTCACTTCACCGGCCATCTCCGGCTTTCCCCCTTGCCTTGGTAAGTTCCCCAGGGACCCCTCTAGCCCATGCTTGCATCAATTTTTACCCCGACTCACTAAGTCCTTGTTTTTTGTATTTTGGCCCTGTACTGCCGCCGCTCCTTCTCCAGTGTGCCGCCACTCTGGCGAGTTTCTCGCCGCGCCACCCCCGTCATCACCTTTGTCTCGGTGAGATTGTTCAATTTCGGCCATTCCCGGCGCCAGGGCCTCCCTCATCGGCGGCGCCCGGGGTGAAGTCGTGCGGGGCACTGCCTGTCCAAAAATGGACATAGCAGTAGCACCATTAAAGATCTAAATCTTTGTCATTAGGTTCAATTAATGATGATTACAGTTAATGGCTGACTGATTTCCTTTGTTGTTCCAATGACTAGTGGCCCCATGAATAGAAACGAAGGTGCTTTAATACTTTGATTTCCTCGTAGACACTAACGTGTAGGCCCCTCACCCTGTTAAGTATTTGTGCAATAGCAGGAGTACGTTTTCTCCAATGAAAAGAGTATACCTTTTTTTAGCATGATTCAAATTTACATTTTGTAAAACTAAAAACGTATTCTTACAAATCTGCTTCCGTCATCTTTCGTAGAGCTTGGTCAAATCGACCCGATCAATGCCCTCGATCGGTCCCCGTCGATGACCATGGGTTTGCTTTCAAATTTTGAGTGACAAAAGTATTTAATACTTTTTGAAATTTCTGAATTGAATTAATCTTGCATTGATAAGTCAATAAACTTCAAAAATTCATATCTATTTCATTTTAACTCCAAATTGAGTGAAACCAATTTTTTTGGTTTTCATTACTTTTGTACTTTAATACGTCTTGTTGCTAAATTCTTTAAAAATCATTCTATTGCTGCCGTAAAAATTTTAGAGCATTTGAGGAAAGTTTTCTGTGGAGTCTTTTCGGTTTTCCTCGTTCTTATCGGTTCTTTTTCGCTTTTTCGTTAGGGTGCTTGAAGCAGAGTGCGTTGATCCCGTGAGTGACCCTTTGTAACATAGTGAGAATCTCCAGCAAGGCAAGCAATTTAATCATGTTTAATCCCATTACTTTGAAAGTCTAATACTTTGTTTAACTTGTATGTATGCATGCTCTATTTTTGTTGTTAAATGATTATCGATTAGTTGATCCTATAGATGCATACTCTATAGGTAAATGTTCATTCTCTACTACTAAGCCTAGGAATATCATGCTGTGATGTAGAGTTCGTTGGATGAGCTCTCATCACTTAGTAGATCACGTGTTGGTAATGCTTAGAAATGCTTAGATAACGGTAGAAATGGGCGGTTGTCGACTTATGTCGATGACCTTGATCACACAAAAATTATTATTCCATTATGTCCAGCACTTGTGCTTTGTTAATTTGTAAAGTCAAAACAAAACTAAAAATGAAAACTATTTGGACTTGGGCACAATGGATGATTGTGTGATTTGTTGGTATGTGGAATGGTGCCTAAGTCAACAAGGACCAAACATCTTGTTACACTAAACCAAGCAATTTTACATGCTAACCACACGAGGGGGATATGGGACCTCTCTTGACTAAGTACTTTAGCGTGTGTTAGCTTTGGGTTGCATGGTGGGCTATTGGTTGAGCAGTAGTGGGGTTTATCCACTACAAGGAGCACCATCCGTATAAGGGGGTGAGCATCTTTGATGACTCTGCATCAACGTATGGGGAGGTTGTATCCCCATATGGGCAACTCATTGTTGACACACAATATTGGAAATGTCTCGTTGGACTTAGCTGTGCCGGCATACCAAAGGAAGTGTGCTAATAGCTTGGTGAAAAGGCGGTCTAACGTGTGGGTACATTGGTACACCCCTGCAGGGTTCAAACTATTCGAATAGCCTTGTCCCAGGTTATGGACACGCTTGGGGAGGTCTTTCGAGAGTTAGACTATAATCTTTAATTAAAACTTGACATGGGTGGTATGAATGGGTAATTCATGCGATTGTTGTGGTGACTATTGGGTTAGTCACTTCTAGGATTGTTGTTTTCATCTATCTATTGTTATTATGTTGTTGTCTCGCTGTTATTTGCAAAGTAAAAATGAATTGCAAAACCGCTTTGAAACTATTTAATTATTGCAAATGAAAACTTGCTTTATGCTGAAAACAACCTACAGCCTCCACTTAAATAAGCTTGCATTTAGCATATGTATAGGTCTGTTACACTACACGTAAGTCTTGTGAGTACATTTTTGTACTCATTTTCTTTGCTTAACTAATTTGTTGCAGAGGAGGTGGAGCCCCAAGGGCCCCACTTTTGTGAGATGTGCAGTGGATGGGACGACTAGCTTGGCAGCCCGGTCGGTTGCCTTGTGGGCTTTAGGCAAACCGTATGGCTTTTGTTTATCGCCATCTTATGGCTTTTGCTTCCACTGTTATTTATCTTTCTTAGTTGTTATTTGGCCGGTCGGCCCATTTCGTAATAACTCTCTCTATTATGTGTGTCCTTGGTTTAATCTAGTTCGTGCTTTGGTTCTATGTCTTGTATGAAATTGATGCATGATTTTGTAAAGAGGTGTGTATACTGTATTTCTGGGAAGTATACATATCTCGAAGACACGGGTTATTTTGTTTGTGATGCTAGGGTCAATGATGACTAAGCATTACAAGCCAAATAAGTCGGGTCCTCACATGGGCTTGCTTTAGCGGAGTGTGATGATCTTGAGAATTTCTCGCACGTTCATCAGAGTGTTGACTCTGTTCATCGCTAGAGGGGTCCTCGTCATCGCCACGAGTGGTCGCAGGGTGTGATCTTCGAGGAGCATTCTCAGCCCTGTTTCCAAGAGAGTTATTGTAGGACTGGAAAGGCGCCTAGAGGGGGGGTGAATAGACGCTCGCTCCAATTTCACCTTAATTAGATTCAACACGAACTTTTCTCCAATAGCTATGAAAGCTAAGAAGATCAGTCTATATGCATAGTGAAAGCCATGTGTTGAATCCAATCAACCCCCAACGCAAAAGACCCAAAACTCAATAGCTTAATCCCTCGGGCCGGACTGACCGATGTTCAAGGCTCGGTCTGACCGGGCTCAGGACTGACCGACGTTCAAGGCTCGGTCTGACCGGGCTCCGGACTGACCGATGTATAAAATTCGGTCTGACCGCCCTGACGATGAACAGAATAGGCAGCTCTGGATCCAAAACGAAAATCAATCAAAATTATGATCTACCTGGCCAAACTTGACCAACTTTGGAACACACCTCCCTATGGATGTTAGGAACCTATTCCAGGCAGCGAAAGAGTAGATCCACATCAAAGTTTTGATCTTTTTCAGTTTTACCGAAGGAGGGTACAAAACCGAGCAAAACGAAAAACTTGATCCAACACTTGCTCATGGGAGATTGATGATCTAGGTGATCTTAGATAAGTTCTCACATGTCACAGCAAGGTAGAAGAGGATACGAAACCAATCAAAAAGCAATAGATCAAAGAAAGCCTCAAAATCATCAAATAGAGAGGATGAACACAAATAGACTCATCTCAAGAGATTTGGTTGGATTGATTTGAGATGGAAGATTGTTGGTTTATAGCCACTCCAATCTGGAGGACAAAGCTCTATCCAAGAGCACACACTCAATCCAATCCCTAGAAACCCTAGCTCTCCTCTATTCTCCTCAAAACCCTAAACACAAAATAGGGCAACAAATGCAGGGGGTTCGGCTGGCTCTCTCCATGGCTTTAGCAGCAGCAACAGCCCACAACATCCCCCTATTTATAGTGAGGCTAGAATCTAGGGTATATTCCATTAGGGCACCCATTAAACCCTAACACACAATGGGTTAACACACGCACGCATCTCAAAGCGCCGTCTTCATCTTTGCTTGACCTAAATTGCTTCTTCATTCACCGTCCCGCGCCGCGGTTTAGCCAAGGTCACTTTTCTGGTATAGAGAAATTTACCAAAATGCCCCTCTACCGACCTTCGGTGATTCCTTCGCCTCGAAGCATCTCACATTCTCCATCATCATCCAAGTAGCACCAATGACTTCCCGCCCAGCCTCTCACGCGTCCGGATCCCATCGAACCGCCCTCGCTTGTAACCGGAGCCAAGTCACTTGGCGCGCCATCTGTTTCACCATGATCGCACTGCTTCCTTTACTTCAGACCTCGGCTCATCCTCGAGCCTAGTCCGGACCTCAACTCCTCGAGTCTAGTCGGTCAACCTTGTCTTGCTGCCGTCATGTTCATCACCGATAACTTCGCTCCGGTTCCTTGTCTTCTCGGCTTGTCGCACTCCGCTAGCCTTAGTCATCTTCGGCACAACCTCGATCGTTCTAGACCTCGGTTCTCTAATCTAGTCTGATCTAGTCGCCTCACCATGACCTAGCTCCGGTGTCCTACAACCATCACAAACAAGCAAATCATTACGTAGCACCGTCAGACGATACACACAATCATCAATTCACATAATTGATGAGGCATGAACACATACCTTCACAAAGGCCTTTGCTCAAACTTGCGCCTTGCTTGAGACCAACTATCTCACCCGACATCCATGACCGTTCTGGACCTCGGTTCTCCTAACCTAGTCCTGGTCTCCTCGTCGTTGACCATAGTTGACTCCAAGCTACCTACACAACAATAGACCAATCAACCATTTCCGGGCACAAGTTCTTCACAACTTGACCCATGTTAGTCAAAACATGCATCATACAACATCTATGTAATGAAAACCATAAACTTGACCTAACCCAAAACCATTTCTCCAAAATGGCCGAACCTCAAAACAAAATCGGTACTACCGCCATGAAAGGGCCGGTACTACCGCACCGTGGTCGTACCGCTCATATACCTACGGTCGAACTGACCTATGGTAGTACCACAGCTTCAACGCCGGTACTACCGATTTTCCAGACACTTGCTGAAAACTCCAGATTTCATCAAACCTTCAACACTATTGCCAATTGTCTCATCACCTATGATCATGAGCATGTCCCCATGACATCCATAATGTCCTCATGACATCCACAGTTATTGCTACCTGAGGGCAGGACGAAGACCTCCCGTTGATGATCTCCACTTGCGCTAGAGGCCTCCTCGCTTGAGGAGTCATCGAATGACACCATCTGGCGACTTGGAGCAAACCCCTCTAGGAAGGGGAATTTCGGGTTATAACTGTCTCCTTTGGCAAGTGAGTCCTGCGTTGGGATGGTCGAACTTGCAGGAAGAGCATGTTCGATCGCATCCTTGGTTGGGCTAACCGGAGAGAGAGAATCACCAGATGCTGACGAAGATCCGGAATTATGACTTCCAAGAGTTGTCGTGCCAAGTCGGACCGTCTCATGTGGACTTGGACATTTGGAGAGGGAACCCTCACCATACCCCGAGTCTGCCTTGGGATAGCCCTTATTGTGGTCGGATTGACCCTTGCCCTCTAAGGAAGCTAGTTCCCCATCTGGACGTATAGTTGTGGGGGATAAGGATCCCTCCTCAACTCGATCTGTGGTAAAGTCTCCAGGAGAAAGATCTCTGGGGGTGACATCACCATCGGATGATGCATCACTCGGCTCATAGTCAAAACCGGCATCCATGTCGATATCTGCGTAATCGGCCAAGTCGAACCAGTTCTCCTCGTTCCACTCTCCTGCCATGAGAGCATGAGAATTGGAAGGACAAAGGAAAAACTGATGACTCGAAGATCCCCATGGTCGGCGCCAACTGTTGGTGTTTTAGGACCGAACTTACGTAAAGATTGTTTGATTTGGGGGTTCCTCTAGGCTCAAAATCACACATAGATGGAGACATAGGGATTTTTATATAGGTTCGGGCCTTCTCCTGGGAGAATAACAACCCTACTCCTGTGTATATGTATTGAGTATGTTGGATTACAAGATCGAGCCAGAAAACTAGAGTATTGTCCTTCTCAGTGGCTCTGTTCTCCTTTGCCCTGATGATCCTTGCCTTTTATCTTGTCTTGGTCGCGCCGGATCTTCAATATAAAGGTCATAACGCTCGGATCGTGGAGCCGTTATTGGAGGTTATTGCTGGAGTTAAAACGTTCCCACATCGCCGGTAATTATCATCATAAAAGGGAGTTAAAATCGTGCCATTATCTCAGGGAATAATGGCGTAGTTTATTGCCTGTATCCCGAATACGGTGCGGAAGATTCCTTATCGACTAGACCCACATGTCCGTGAGCCTTGTAGACTAGGGATTTGGTCGTAGAAGGTCTTCTGACCGGTGGTGGTCGCAGGAAAGCTTACGACCACATACTGATCGTAGTAGAGCTTACGATCATGGGATAATTGTAGAAGGACTTACAACTATGGGGTAGTCGTAGGAAGACCCATGACTACAAGGTGGTCGTAAAAGAACTCACAACCTCCAGCTTCTCCCTTATTAACATTTAAGGGGTATACTCAAGAGTTATGTGATGTCATTATTATCCACAATATGAATTATAGATAAATGATTTAATGAGGATTGTTGTATCCTCGTCTGATTTAATTTCCAATTAGGTTTATTTGTTGCTTTGAAAATCCTTTTTAACTTGGAAAATTCCTAGAGAATTCTCCTGAACTCAAAATAAAATGATTTTTGTTTCTAAATTTTTATAAAATCATACTCTACCTGTTGTGTGAGTTTGGTGCTTGTTGGATAAATTTAATTTTTGGTTTATTTGATGTTATTCATTCTTATTTGTCCTTTTCGATTATTTCGATAGGTTTCGACAATACTATTGAATACGAGAGTGATCCTCAACAGCAAGTGGAATATCTTTAGCAAGGCAAGTAGTTTTCCATTGATGCACGTTTATCCTATTATTTGCGTATGCTAATATTTCAAATGTTTCAACTATATGTATGCATGCTATGTTGGCAAGTTATTTTTCAGTTCGCGATAGTTTACCTGATTAGTTAAATAAACTGTAGGTAAATATCCATCCTCTAATACTGAACCTAGGTTATATCCATGGTGATATAGAGCTCGATGGATGGTCTCTAGTCACTATATATCTTGATATCTGAGTTGTCGCTAGCCATGCTTAGAACGATGTCTGGGATCATCGCCTCGGCGATGATCATTACAACCTCACTCTAAAATACTTGAGTCGGGGTACTCATGTATGCATCATATTTGGAAAAACTAAAAATGAAAATAAAATATTTTAGACTTGGGCACATTGGTTGGCTAGTCTGCTTTTGGGTGTGTGCTTGGTGCCCAAGTCAACAAGGACCGAACATCTTGTCCCACTAAACCAAGCATTATTGCGTGCATCCACATGAGGGTCATATGGGTCCCCTCTTGACTTAGTACTTTGGCGTGGGTTGGCTTTGAGTCCCAGGAGGTGGGTGCGTGTGTTGTGTTAAAAAGGAGAAATGTATGTATATGTGTGTTGAGTGTGCGGGAGTGGAATCTTGTCTAGGTTCTCCACACCGAAGGGCATTGTAGTTGTCTGGGGGCTTTACCCATATAGGGTAGTGGACCTTCGGCTTTGCAATGACTCTAACACAACGTATGGGTAACCATATGGGCAACTCGTAGTTAATACACAATATTAGAAAACATCTCGTAGAACTTAGATATGCCAGCATACCTAAGGAATTGTGCTAAACAACTTGGCAAAAAGACGGTCTAACATGTGGGTAAAGTTGTACACGCGCTAGGTTTAATCTTTTAAAAAGCCAAATCCTTGTTTATGGACATGCTTGGGGAGGTTGATAAAACTTGAAAATAGGTGGTACGAATGGATAATTCGTGTTATTGTGGTGGCTTTTGGAAGTCACTTCTAGGATGTTGTTTATGTCTATAATTATTGTCTCATTGTTATTTGATCAATTAAAATTGTTTTGACAAATTGCTTTCAATGTATTACATTATTGCAAATAAAATGTGGCTTTACGCTGAGAATTAGCCATATGGGCATCTCCATTGATTTATGCCTACATATAGCTATGTATAGGTTTGTTAATCATAAGTCTTGCGAGTATAATTTTTGTACTCAACTACATTGTCTATTTGCTGCAGAGGAGGTCGACCCCCAAGGGGTTAACAATTGTGGGGATGACTTATTTGTTGACGACTAACTTAGGCGGTTCCAGTCAGATGCCTTGTGGGTAAGGGCAAACCGGTTGGCTTTTGTGTTTAGCCATCTTATGTTAAGTGTTTCTGTTGTAGACTTGACCCTTTTTGTATGAATTCTTAATGTATGTTAACTATGTTGTAAATTATGAAACTTTTGGTAATGTAATGAATTGTGTATGGAATTGATGCTTAATTTTTGTACGGGGTATGTGTACTGCAATTTTGGGAAGTACATATACACCGAGAGCAGGGAAATTTGATTTGTATTGCTAGGGCCACTAGAAAGGCTAAGTATTACAAATTAAATCGCCCGGGTTCTCACCAAAGTTGGTATCAGAGCCGCGCTGACCGTAGAAATCCTTAGCTTGGTCGTCAATAGGATATTTGAAAAACTTAGTTTTGGAAGTATGAAATCTTTGATAAAACTTAAGTAAGGTCTCAATTTTACTCCTTAACTATCTTAGCTTCTCAATCTTACCTGATTCTAGTTTGGTTTATCAAAAGATGTTTTTCCCTTCTCGTCTCTTTTCAAAAGCTAGAGGATGCGTTCATGTCAAGATTAGGGATTCAAGAAGGGTGTTAGTATAGGAGTCTAGTGTTGAAGGTACCCCTAGCTTATCATGCTAATGCGCTAAAAATTGGTTTTTGTACTGGCTTTTATGTCTTCCTACTTGTTTGGAGTGTTATCCTTGTTTGTATGTGTATATAGTAGGGTAATATCTCCTTACTTTTTAGTAGATTATTCTTTCAGCTACCGTCTTTTGCATCTACTGTCGAGTGATGTTGCTAACCCTATTTGCTGAAATAGGATGGCTAGACGAACCCACAGTGGGCAAGGTTAGCAAGCTGGCCATGATGAGGAACTTCCACCTCCACCCACCATTGCTCAGGTTCTGGTTCAAATCGAGCAGAACCGGATGGATCAGACACGTATCCTCGAGGCCATTGCGAGGAACACTTCTGTTCTGTCAGACTCCTCTGGATCAGAAGGAGGTGGACACCAGCCGCGGGGAGGACTCTCACAGTTCCTTCACATGCAGCTGCCGACCTTCTCACGGTCTGAAGACCCACTTGACGTAGATGACTAGCTGCGTTTGATTGATCAGAAGCTCAACATTGCCCAATGTCAGTATCATGAGAAGGCACTCTTCGCCTCACATCAGCTGGGAGGGGGCAACACTCTTTTGGTGGGAGAATTTCCTTGCTATGCAGCTCGCGGGCCAAACCATCACCTGGAAGGAGTTTCGTACTGCCTTCCGACGGGCTCATGTCCCCACCGGCATAATGAAGTTGAGAAGAAGGAGTTTCTGTCACTCATGCAAGGGCATAAATCTGTGACGGAGTATTTACACAAGTTCAATCACTTGGCTCGGTATGCTCCGAAAGATGTTGCCACTGACGCCTCCAAGCAAGAAAAGTTCATAGACGGTCTGTCCGAGGAACTACAAGACAAGCTATCTATTGTGGACTTCCCCGACTTCCAGACACTGATGGACAAAGCCATTGTCGCTGAATTCAAGAGGAAAGCGCTTGACGAATCCCGCAAGCGTAAGTGGGAGGCACAAAGATCAACTAGTGGCAGCACTCCCCATCCCCACTTCGGGCAAGCCCCAGTGCACCATCCTCAAGCTCCACCGCCACCAAGGCCATCGATGTTTGCACCTCACCCTCCACAGGCCGTGTTTCAACCATGTGCACCTGCGGGACAGCAAGGAGGTCTCCACAATCCAGATGTCGTGTGTTTCTATTGCCATAACAAGGGATACTATGCCAACAGCTGCCTAGTGAAGAATGAAGCAGCCACTCGCCCTAATCCAGGACAAGTGCAAGGACAAGGAGGAGGTCATACCCCAGCTCAGAAGGTGGCCCAGCAAGTTCAGAAGGTTGCAAATGGTTGAGTCAACCATATCTCGGCCGAGGAAGTGCGGGAGGCACCCGACGTCATGTTGGGTATGCTTCTTGTCAACTCTCGTCCTCCTACAGTTTTATTCGATTCCGGAGCATCGCATTCTTTTATATCACAATCTTTTGCTGCAAGTGGTGATATTCATATTGCTCCTATGCATGTTCTTTTGATTATTCATTCCCCGGTATCGGAAATGAGAGCTAAACTAGAGTGTCGGGATGTCTCTATTGAGATTGAAGGAGTAGGATTTCTGGCAAATCTTATCCTCCTCAAATCAGCTAGTTTGGATGTGATACTCGACATGGATTGGTTATCTCAACACTTAGGACAAATCGACTGTGCCAAGAAATCCATATCGCTCACAAGCCCCTCTTGCGTGCAAATTGGAATTATGCCAAAACTGCTAGAGTCACATCTCTATGTACTTGAAGTGAAGCCGACTCCAGAGATCCATGAAGTCCCAGTGGTGTGTGACTTCTCTGATATGTTTCCCGAAGAATTGCCTAGAATGCCTCCAGTCCGGGATATCGAGTTTGTCATCGAATTGCTGCCCGGTACCGCCCCGATTTCGAAGAGACCATACCGAATGCCTCCGAATGAATTGGAGGAATTAAAGAAGCAACATGGTGTGCTAAAGAGAAAGGTTTCATTTGCCCAAGCTCATCACCGTGGGGCTGTCCAGCGATCTTTGTAAAGAAGAAGGACAAGACTCTGCGTATGTGCGTCGATTACTGTCCGCTTAGTGAAGTGACGGTGAAGAACAAGTACCCATTGCCCTGGATTGATGACCTTTTTGATCAATTGACTAGAGCTCAGGTATTCTCCAAGATTGATCTGAGATTGGGCTATCACCAAATCAAGATCAGATCTGAAGATATTCCTAAGACGACTTTTTCTACTCGCCACTGATTATGCAGTATCTTGTCATTTTCTTGACAACAAATGCTCCTGCCCTTTTCATGAATCTTATGAATACGGTGTTCATGGAGTATTTGGACAAGTTTGTGGTGGTTTTCATAGATGATATCCTCATCTACTCGAAGAATAATGAAGAGCATGCCCAACATCTGCAATTAGGATGGGAGAAACTGTGTGAGCATCAGCTATACGCGAAATTCAGCAAGTGTGAATTTTGACTGAAAGAAGTGGCATTTTTGGGTCATGTTCTTTTAGTAGAAGGCATAGCCGTGGATCCTAGCAAGGTTAGTGATGCAATTTCATGGGGTCAGCCCAAGTCGGTGACCCACGTGAGGAGTTTTCTTGGTTTAGCGGGATATTATCGTCGCTTTATCGAGAATTTCTCGAAGATCGCGAAGCCGATGACCGAGTTGCTCAAGAAGGACAAGAAGTTTGAGTGGTCTACTAACTATGAAAAGAGTTTTCAAGAACTCAAGAAGAGATTGAGCACAGCTCCAGTTCTTGTTCTTCCTGATATTCATCGAAGTTTCGTTATCTACTGCGATGCTTCTCGTCAAGGACTCAGGTGTGTTCTTATGTAAGAGGGCAAAGTGGTTGCCTATGCATCAAGACAATTGAGACCTCATGAGCTTAATTATCTGACCCACGACACGGAACTTCGCTTCTGAGGGTCCATCGCTGAAAATTCGACGACATTACCTCATCCAGTCGTTGTGAGGTATATTCGGACCACAAGAGTTTGAAATATTTGTTCACCCAACTGGATCTGAACCTCAGGCAAAGAAGATGGTTAGAGTTGATCAAAGATTATGACATGGGTCTCCAGTATCATCCGGGCAAGGCTAATGTCATTGCAGACGTTCTTAGTCGAAAGGTTTATTGCAATACTTTGATGCTCAAGGAGCAACAGCCTGCCCTTCGTGAAGAATTTCAGCGACTCAACTTGGGAATGGTTGAGCATGGTTTTCTCGCTACCTTAGAGGTGCATCCAACCTTGGAAGATCAGATCAAGGCTGCTCAGCGATCGAGTAAAGGAGTGCGCCTAATCAAGAAGAACATCAAGAATGGGACAGCCAAATGTTTCTCAGAAGATGATCATGGTGTTGTGTGGTTCGGACATCGTCTCATTGTTCCAAAGAACATGGAATTGCGGAACTTGATTCTCCGTGAAGCCCATGATTCTCCTATGTCCATTCATCTCGAAGCCACAAAGATGTAACAAGATCTCCATTAGAGATTTTTGGTGGACCCGAATGAAAAGGGAGATTGCTAAATTTGTTGCCGAGTGCGACGTATGTCGTCGTGTGAAGGCTGAGCATCAACGTCCAGCAGGTTTACTTCAATCTTTGCAAGTGCCTAAGTGGAAATGGGACTCGATCGGTATGGACTTTATCACCGGTCTGCCTAGAACTTCTAAGGGAAATGATGCCATTTGGGTTGTCATTGATCGACTAACTAAAGTGGCACATTTTCTTTATGTCAAGATCAAACTTCACGTGAGCCAGTTAGCAGAGCTCTATGCCTCAAGAATTGTGAGTTTGCATGGAGTACCGAAGACGATTATTTCAGATTGTGGCTCACTCTTTACCTCCCAATTTTGGAAGAGTTTGCAAGTGGTCATGGGAACTCATCTTTCCTTCAACACTGCCTTCCACCCTCAAACCAATGGCCAAACAGAGAGAGTCAATCAAATCTTGGAAGACATGCTCTGTGCTTGTGTTCTCTCCTATGGAAAGAATTGGGAAAAGTGCTTGCCGTTTGCCGAGTTCTCTTACAACAACAGTTTTCAAGCTAGTCTTGAAATGGCACCATTGAAGCCTTATACGGAGAAGATGTAGAACCCGTTGAGTTGATGCTCGAGACCGGTGAAAGACCACTTTTGGCCCGAGACTTCGATCAAAGAGGTCAAGATCATGTTCAACTAGTTCAAGACCGATTCACGCACGGCTCGATCCACAAAAGAGCTATGCGGACCGACATCATTGTGAATTGAGTTTTGAACCAAATAACTTTGTTAATCTCAAAGTCTCTCCTATGGAGGGCACTCAACGGTTCAGCGTCAAAGGCAAGTAAGCCCCTCGATATGTGAGAACCCGGGGTATTTAACTTGTAATACTTAACCATTAAGATGATTCAAGCATTACAAATCAAATATCATGACTCTCGGTGTACATGTACTTTCCAGAATGCAGTACACATACCCCATACAAAAATTATGCATCAATTCCATTCAACACAATAGAATCCAAAGCACAACTAAGCAATTCAAAGGACATACAATATATAGAGTTATTACAAAAGGGGCCGACCGGCCAACTACAACTAAAGAGTCTTAAATAACAGCGGAAGCAAAGTGCCATAAGATGGCGATAAACAAAAGCCAAGTAGTGTGCCTTAAACCCACAAGGCAACCAACCGGGCCACCAATCTAGTCATCGAAGCCACCGCACAACTCACAAAAGTACAACCCTTGGGGTTCAACTTCCTCCTCTGCAACAATTCAATTAAAGCATAGCAAATGAGTACAAAAATGTACTCGCAAGACTTACGTGTAAGGTAACAGGCCTATATAAATAGCTACATGCAAGCTTATTTAAGTGGAGCAGGATCTAGACTCAAATTTCAGCATAAAGCAAGTTTTCATTTGCAATAATGTAATAGATTGGAAGCAATTTTACAATCTGATTTTATTTGACAAAAACAGCGAGATACTAAGTATTAATAATAACAAGACATCCTGGAAGTGGCTAACCCAATAGCCACTACAACAATAGCATGAATTCCGCATTCATACCACCCACATCAAGTTTTAATTAAATGTTGTAGTCTAGTTCTCATGGGGCGTATCCAAGCGTGTCCATAACCTAGGACGAGGCTATTCGAATAGTTTGAACCCTACAGGGGTGTACCAATGTACCCACATGTCAAACCGCCCCTTAATGCCACTCGATAAAGCACAATTCCTTTGGTATGCCGGCAGAGCTAAGTCCTACGAGACGTTTCCAATATTGTGTATTAACCACGAGTCGCCCGTATGAGAGGAAGCCCCATATGTTGATGCGGAGTCATCAAAGGTGCTCACCTCCTTATAAAGGACGATGCTCCTTGCAATGGATAACCTCCACCACTACTCACCCAAATACACACAAGTTTCTTTTTCAACACAACGCACACATCCACCATGCGACCGGAGGTAACACATGCCAAAGTACTAAGTCAAGAGAGGTCCCATATCCCTCTCATGTGGTTAGTACATAAATTACTCAATCGGTGGCGCAAGTAACTCGGTCCTTGATTGACTTGGGCACCATTCCATCACACCATAAGATCACACCATCAACCATTGCGCCCAAGTCTCAAACATTTCATTTTTATTTTCAGTTTTTGACTTTATAAAGTAACAAAGCACAAGGTGCTGAGCATAATGATAATAATAATTTTGTGTGATCAAAGTTATCGACTAAGTCGATAACCGCCCAATTCTACCGGTAGCTAAGCATTTCTAAGCATGACACCGAAAAGACAATAAAACAGCATAATTAAATCACCGAGCTCTAATTCACCAGCGATATTAATAACTTATGCTTTGTGGCAGGGGATAACAATTTAAGGGCAACCATGCAATAGGAATAGCTACCTCTAATCGAAAAATTACTGACACAAAAGCATGCATACATACAATTTGTAAACAAAGTATTAGACTTGAAAGTAATAGGACTTTTATGATCAAACTGTTTGCCTTGCTGAGGTTGATTATCTTGCTGCAGAGGGTCACTCGCGCAATCAATAATATCGTTGGAACCTAGCGAAAGAATCGAAAGCACAATAAGAAGCGAATAAAACCGAAAAGACTCAAAAATTCAAAATTATCCAAAAATTATGAAAAATTCACAGAAGGTAGAGCATGATTTTAGATGAATTAATCAACAAGAATCAATTTATTTGGATGTTCTATGCAAAAGTTAAAACAGTTAGAAGATCAGTTTTCTGGAAAATTCAAATAAATTGAAATCTGTCACTGTTCATCCGAAAATAATTACTTTTGTGAAAATTTCCAGAGCAGTGGTGCACTTGACATTTTTATGGCAGGAAGAGCACCACATGAGATGAACAATGGAATTTGATTCACCTCATTTGGAGCTAAGATGAATTTTCTACGATTTTCAAAAATTATGAAAGTAGTACTCAAGTTACATGCAAAATAAGATTTTCAGTAATAGTATCATGCCCACAACCTATTTTAAAATAAACTAAACTAACAGAGAATTCTAACAAAATTGAGTTCATTCATTTTGGAGTTACAGAGAAATACTTATGCATTTTTAAAGTTAGAGCAATTTTTAGTTCAACAATAATACTAAACCTAAAGTAATTTTGCCAAATGTGATTTCTGGAATAGTAACATGATTCAAACCATTTTTATATTAAAGTACATTTAAAAGGAAACTAACAAAATTTGAATCATCAATTTTGGAGCTAAAATGAATTACTTATGCAATTTTGAAGTTTAACCAATTTTTCAGTTCACAAATAAAGCATTTCGGAATTTATAATAACATACAATACTTTTTATACCCAGCCTACTCTAGCCAAGGTCACTGACCAGTGGGGCCTAGCAATAGTGCCATTTTCTATTAAACCAAATGATGAGGACATCGACACCAACTCCATCAACTCCAACGAGGGCCAAGTCACCTCCAACACGCCCAAGGGACCAATGACAAGAGCGCGAGCGCAACAACTTAACATTGAGGTGAAGTCGCTCTTACTCGAGTCTCGCTTTGATATCTCTGAGAGCTGGATACTGCCTCATGCTCCATATGTATGTTTAATCAACCACATGGAGAAGATGGCAAGAGGAACGATGACCGGGAGACAAAGGGCTGCTTCTTTGTTCGAGACAGACGGTCCGGCCGGCCAGACGGTCGAGACCGGTGTCCTGTGCACCGAACCTCTCTACGGTCGATCACGACAACGCCGGTCGAGACCAGTCCAAGCTTCACCGGCGGTCCGATCGCCCTCCACGCCGGTCTAACGGGCGCCACCGCCAGTCCTTAGCGGGATTTAAATAGCGTCCATGGCGGTCCGACCGCCCTCCACGCCGGTCAGACCGCCCGACACCTGGACCGAGCCCCACTTCCCCCATTTCGGCCCCCACTATAAAAGGGGCTCTTCCACACAGCAGCAAGGGGAGGAGAATAGATAGAACTTGAGCTTTGCTCTTGCCTAGGGTTAGATCCCCTAGGTTGGGAGTTCCCCCATCTTGTCCTTGTATTTCCTTTTTGGATTGTAAGGAGCATCGTGCGACGGATGTATGGACACGGTCGTTCAATTAGAGAGATTGTTGATTGAGTTCTTTGTTGGAGGCTATCTCATTGGAGTGTGTTGCCAAGAATTGCTTCTCAATAGGCTTTCTCTATTTATCCCCCTCGATCCTACGACGTGAAGACCCGGTAATCCGTATCATCTTGGTATCAGAGCTCTTGGTTGCCACGGTAGGATCGATCTATCAATTTCTTGTTTCTAGGGTTCATGTGTTCTTCCCCAAATTTGAAAACCCTAGCCCCGATCTGAAATTCTTGATGTGTTTTGCTAATTGTGATCTAATAGATGTGTTGCTTTTGTGCTGATCTACTCCCCCTGTGATTTTTGTGCTTTTTTATCGGAGGAATCGACGGGAATCGACAAATTTCATCTTTTCGGCCGAGACGAACTGCGCTCTGTTCGTGAAATCGGTCTGACCGCCAGCTGGCCGGTCGGACCGCCAGGCCCGATTCAACCGGTCGGATCATTGCCCAACCGTCGGACATGGGACCAATTCCGCCGGTCGGACCGCTGGCCACACCGGTCGGACCGCCAGAGGTGAAACAGATCAGCGACTTTCCGGAATTTGCGACGTTTCAACCTCGACTTTGAGCCTTGTAAGCCATTATCGAACCTTTGAGAATACCTTTGCTCCTAGTCAGACTAGTTCATCCACGATTGCTTGGCTTTGCATGTGTATAATAATTGGTGCACCTAGATCCATGCATAGGGCTTGAATCCGTCGGAAATTCATATGATTTGAGTTGGGCAACAAAGAAATACCTCCCCCTCCAAAACAAGAACAGAAAAAGAAAAGAAAAGAGAAGAAGAGAGTTGTCCCAACGAGACATCAAAAAAAAAAAGAAAAGAAAAGAAAAAGGGGGAAGGGGAAAGCCAACTCAAATACTTTTCCGAGCAAGCCCCCTACATATTGGTGCATTCTTATTGTCATATGCAATCTAGAGCCTTACAACTTTGCAATCGAACTAGCGTCTTCCCTTACTAGTGCAACATGAGCTAATTCTACCTTTCACTTCCGTCTTGTGCCTTAGCTCAATATCTTTGGTTGCATTCTAGTACCATCATCTTTGGGAGTGTGTGAGTTCCTTTGACTTGGGATCGGCACCTAGGCTATTGCAATCTAGTTTGGATTCCTTTTAGCATTATTTCACTTGAATTTCGTTTTGTGATTGCTTTTGTATACTCACCCCTTCCAAGCTCCACATAAATTGTGTGTGTGTTCAAGGTCTCCAGCAAAGAACTCTCTCAATCCATTTCCACAATCCGTGAGGAAGTACAAGGACTTGGTTGGCAGGGAAGGTGAGGGAGAGTAAAATTCCACATTTTTTCGAACTAATCTTTGTTTCTCTTTGTTGGACACTAACCATGTCAGGAGGAGGCCACCCTGCAACAGGAGATGAGTTGGACGCTGATTGTGTCACTCAAACGCAGCTCAATGCGTTGAGGGGCACCCTTCGACAAGAGATCCAAGAAACAATGGCCAGTACTCAAAAAGATTTGGAGATCGAGATCAACCAACAATTCGGGGTCCTCCGAACCAACCTCGTGGCCGACATTGTTAGAGAGCTTGAGCAAATCCGTTGGGAGCACAAGAGGTTGAATTGGATGAGACCGATCAAACCGCCGAGCGCTGGCTGGAGCGGCGGCAACAAGAAGGACCGCACCCACCATCACCAAGCTCACCCACATCCACCAAGAAGAGCAGAAGGCATTGCTGACAGAGTCCGAGGTGGAGGAGGTGACCCATATGATCATCACGATGATGGATGGGAGACGAGGTCGCGTGATGGCCCCCGCGGTAGGTACCGGTATGAGCGTGACGAGGAAAGGTTTGGGAAGCTAAAGTTCACCATACCCAAATTTGATGGAGGTCCGGATCCAGAAGCATATCTCACATGGGAGTTGAAAGTGGATAAAATATTTCGGATGCATAATTACTCCGAAGAGAAGAAACTAGCCATGGCATCGGTTGAGTTTGATGATTATGCACTCATATGGTGGGAACAAGTAATCAACCAAAGGGAAGCTCACAATGAGAGACCGGTTGCGTCTTGGGTTGAGATGAAGCATGAAATGAGGGCAAGATTTGTGCCCAAGCACTACAAGAGGGACTTGTATGATAAATTGCAAAACATGAAGCAAGGCAACCGGTCCGTTGAAGAGTACTATAAAGAGATTGAGAAAGCCATGATCCGAGCCAACATCCAAGAAGCAGAAGAGCAAACCATGGCTCGTTTCATGTCAGGCTTGAACTACCCCATCAAGAGGATCACTGAGTTCCAACCATACAACAACGTGGTCGAGCTAGTGCACCAAGCTACCAAGGTGGAGAGGCAAGTGCAACAAGATTCAAAGAATGCCCGAAGTTATCCAACTTTCACACCACGAGCTACAACATATAGCAACAAGTCAACCTCCAAGGGCATGCCCGAGAAGAGCTACACTCAAGGTAGTGGTGGAGGCGCCTCAAGCCTAAGGCCTCCCACCACCACCACCGGCACCCAAGCATCCACACCCATTACCCGGCGAGTTCCGGCCACCAGTGGGTCTTCTTCAGTTGGATCTACCGCCAAGAGCCGTGAGATCCAATGTTTCAAGTGTTTGGGTCGTGGGCACATTGCAAGGGAGTGCCCAAACAACCGAACCATGATTGTGACCGAAGATGGAGGATATGAGTCCACTAGTGATGGAGAGGCCGAGAAATCAAATGAGATTGCTAACCTTGAAGATGCCCAAGAAGAAGAGGCCCAAGATCCACTCTTTTGTGACTTTGATACGAGCCCAGCTCTCATTGTCACAAAGAAGACTTTGACGGTCCAGAAACAAGATGAGCCCGAACAAAGGACCAATTTATTTCAAACCAAGGCTGGCATGCAAGGAAAATCCATCAAAGTGATTATTGATGGCGGGAGTTGTCACAACCTTGCAAGCCAAGAACTGTGCTCGAAATTGGGACTCAAATTGGAGAAGCATCCCCACCCTTACCATGTGCAATGGTTAAGTGAGTGTGGCACGGTCAAGGTGCAACACATGACAAAGGTCACTTTTCAAATTGGAGCCTACGCCGACACAGTGGAGTGTGACGTGGTGCCCATGACGGTGTGCCACCTCCTGTTGGGGAGACCATGGCAATATGACCGAGCGGTGACACATGAGGGCCGAACCAACCACTACAAGTTCAAATGGCATAACCAAGAGGTGGTGCTTCGTCCCATGACCCCCAACCAAATCATCGCCGACAATGCTCCACGGGTTGCTACCTACCAAGGAGAAAAGGTAAAGAATGAGGGCCACCCTTCGGTGAGTGAGAGCCACAAAACCCACAAGAGCGGCCAAAAGAAAGGAGAGGGAAGAGCTTTAGTCATGCTTGCCACCAAATCAGATTTGAGAGAAGTGAGGAGAGACTCCACCATATGCCCCCTCATTCTAGTGTGCAAGGACCTTATTCTTTCAACTAACGACTCACCCCCTCTTCCAAGTGCTCTTTCTTTTCTCTTGCAGGAGTTTGAGGACGTCTTCCCCGAGGAGATTCTGGTGGGGCTTCCTCCTTTGAGAGGGATTGAACATCAAATCGACCTCATTCCCGGGGCTCCACTTCCCAACCGGCCACCGTACCGCGCCAATCCCGAGGAGACCAAGGAGATACAACGTCAAGTACAAGCCCTACTTGACAAGGGCTATGTCATGAGCTTGAGCCCATGCGCCGTACCGGTAATCCTTGTCCCTAAGAAAGATGGCACTTGGCGCATGTGTGTAGATTGCAGGGCTATCAATAATATCCTGTTAGATATAGGCACCCCATACCTAGACTTGATGATATGCTTGATGAATTGAGTGGTTCCATCATTTTCTCAAAATTGACTTGAAGAGTGGGTATCACCAAATTAGAATGAATGTAGGAGATGAATGGAAGACCGCTTTCAAAACCAAGTTTGGGTTGTATGAGTGGCTTGTTATGCCTTTTGGTTTGTCCAATGCTCCTAGCACTTTTATGCGTCTCATGAATCATGTCTTGCGTGCTTACATTGGAAGGTTTGTAGTTGTTTACTTTGATGATATTCTTGTGTATAGCAAATCCTTGGATGAACATGTTGAGCATGTTAAGCTTGTTCTAGAAGTGCTTAGGAATGAGAAATTATTTGCTAATCTTGAGAAATGCACTTTTTGCACTAATAGATTGATCTTCCTCAGATTTGTTGTCTCCTCTAAGGGAATTGAAGTTGATGAAGCGAAAATTGAAGCAATTAAAAATTGGCCAACCCCTTTGAATGTTAGTCAAATTCGTAGCTTCCATGGCTTGGCTAGTTTTTATCGTCGGTTTGTGAAAGACTTTAGCACCATTGCCGCTCCTCTAACTGAACTCACTAAAAAGGGTGTTAACTTTGTTTGGGGTAAGTCTCAAGAAGAGTCTTTTCTAGAATTAAAGTTAAGATTAACTGAAGCTCCTTTGCTAATTTTACCGGACTTTACCCAAACTTTTGAAGTGGAATGTGATGCTAGTGGGTTGGGCATTGGGGGTGTGTTGATGCAAAATGGCGACCCGTGGCATACTTTAGCGAAAAATTGCATGGCGCTCAACTTAATTACCCCGTGTATGATAAAGAGTTATATGCTTTGGTTAGGGTGCTAGAGGTTTGGCAACACTACTTATGGCCCAAAGAATTTGTCATCCACTCCGATCATGAATCATTGAAATATCTTAAGGGCCAGGCAAAATTAAATCGTCGTCATGCTAGATGGGTCGAATTCATAGAAACTTTCCCGTATGTTGTGAAGTATAAGAAGGGGAAGGAGAATGTGTTAGCCGACGCTCTTTCTAGAAAACATATCATGCTGGTGCAACTAGAGGCCAAGGTACTTGGCTTAGAAAGTTTGAAATCTTTGTATGCGAATGATCCTGCTTTCTCTATGCCTTTTTCGCAATGCCGTGATGGGAAGGGTTGGGAAAAGTACCACATGCACAATGGGTTCCTCTTTTATACTAACAAGCTTTGTATTCCCGAGTCGTCTGTTCGTTTGTTCCTTGTGCAGGAGTCTCATGCTGGCGGCTTAATGGGACACTTTGGAAGGGAAAAGACCTACACCATGCTCTCCGATCACTACTATTGGCCTAAAATGCGACGAGATGTTCAAAGGTATGTTCAACGGTGCATCACGTGTCACAAGGCGAAGTCCAAGCTCAATCCCCACGGTTTGTATACCCCGCTTCCCATTCCTTGTGCTCCTTGGGAGGACATTAGCATGGACTTTGTATTGGGCTTACCTAGAACGAAGACGGGTAAGGATTCAGTTTTTGTGATTGTTGATAGATTCTCCAAAATGGCTCATTTTATTGCTTGTCATAAATGCGACGATGCTTCCCATGTAGCTAACCTGTTTTTCAGGGAGATTGTACGCCTCCATGGAATGCCAAGGACGATCGTCTCTGACCGCGATGTCAAATTCATGAGCTATTTTTGGAAGACTTTGTGGGCAAAACTTGGCACCAAGCTGCTTTTCTCCACCACATGCCACCCGCAGACCGACGGCCAAACTGAGGTCGTGAATCGCACACTTTCAAGTCTTTTAAGGACCATGATCAAGAAGAGCCTCAAAGAGTGGGAAGAATGTCTACCTCACGTGGAGTTCGCCTACAACCGCGCCGTTCACTCCACCACCAACATGTGCCCTTTCGAAGTGGTGTATGGCTTCAAACCATTTACACCGCTTGATCTTCTTCCACTACCGCTACAAGAACGAGTCAACATGGAAGCCTCCAAGCGAGCCGACTTCGTGAAGAAAATTCACCTCAAAACCCGGGAGGCAATTGAAAAGAAAACCCGCCTCTATGCAAAGAAGGCCAACATGCACAAGAAGCAAATGCTATTTGAGCTCGGCGACTTGGTATGGATTCACCTTCGCAAAGACCGTTTCCCCACCGAGCGCTCCTCCAAGTTGAAGCCACGCAGCGACGGACCTTTCAAAGTGCTCAAGAAGATCAATGACAACGCATATGAGATTGACCTTCCAAGCGACAAGTACACGGTGAGCTCTACCTTTAATGTGGCGGACTTATCACCATTCTTGGAGCCAGAACACATCGAGTCGAGGACGACTCCTTTCCAAGAAGGGGGGGATGATGAGGACATCGACACCAACTCCATCAACTCCAACGAGGGCCAAGTCACCTCCAACACGCCCAAGGGACCAATGACAAGAGCGCGAGCGCAACAACCTAACATTGAGGTGAAGTCGCTCTTACTCGAGTCTCGCTTTGATATCTCTGAGAGCTGGATACTGCCTCATGCTCCATATGTATGTTTAATCAGCTTCGCGGGAGAAGATGGCAAGAGGAACGATGACCGGGAGACAAAGGGCTGCCTGCTGTTCCAGACCAGACCGGTCCGACCGCCGGCCAGACCGGTCAGACCGGCGTCCCAGGCACCGAACCTCTCTACCGGTCAGACCGCCGACAACGCCGGTCAGACCGGTCCAAGCTTCACTGGCGGTCCGACCGCCCTCCACGCCGGTCTAACCGGCGCCACCGCTGGTCCTTAGCGGGATTTCGGCCAAGCGTCCATGGCGGTCCGACCGCCCTCCACGCCGGTCAGACCGCCCGACACCTGGACCGAGCCCCACTTCCCCCATTTCGGCCCCCACTATAAAAGGGGCTCTTCCACACAGCAGCAAGGGGAGGAGAATAGATAGAACTTGAGCTTTGCTCTTGCCTAGGGTTAGATCCCCTAGGTTGGGAGTTCCCCCATCTTGTCCTTGTATTTCCTTTTGGATTGTAAGGAGCATCGTGCGACGGATGTATGGACACGGTCGTTCAATTAGAGAGATTGTTGATTGAGTTCTTTGTTGGAGGCTATCTCATTGGAGTGTGTTGCCAAGAATTGCTTCTCAATAGGCTTTCTCTATTTATCCCCCTCGATCCTACGACGTGAAGACCCGGTAATCCGTATCACCAAAGGATTTTAAATGAACTGACAGCGGGGTCCACCTGTCATACTTTAGGCTCACGAAATAGTGCATGGACCCAGTGTCCATAGCCGGCTCATAGGTCCACGGCCCCAGTGAGGTTATTGAGCTCTTAAGTGGCCACGGGCCCACATGTAATAGACTCAAAGAATCAGCTAATCATTGATTACCGATAAAGATCGTCATTAACTCTAATCATCATCATTAAAGGCTAATGGCGGCTAAAGGTCTTGGTCGGAAGCTACCACGCTGTGACACAGAAGTAAAGCTTCCTCGCCGACCCATGGCGCTACGCGCCATGGCGGCCCAAGAGGATGCTCAAAGCGGGACCCTCGCAGCTAGGCGAAGCTAATGATACCGGCGGTGAGGACTATGGTGGCTCACAGCGGCAGCGCGACGGAGAGGCGGAGGAGAGCTACGGCTAACAATGGCACAACGCGGAAAAGCGATGCCCACAGCAAAATAGCACGCGCATGGGCAACAGGGCAGTTCCAGAGACTCACCATGATGACCTGGAGAGGAGGAGCTCGCTGGAGCTGGGCCGACGACGACGAACAGTGGCGGCGGAGTGGCTTCACCGAGGAGAGCTTGCCCTGAGCAGAGAGAGAGAAAACAATGAGGGGAAAGCTAAAGGGTGTTACGGGAATGGTGTAGAAGAAGGGGATTGGTCAATGCCCCACTGCGGCCAGGGGACGAAAGGGCGTTTGAAAAAAGGAAAATCAAATTCGAGGCTCCCGAGCGAAAGCCAAATTAGTGAAAGGGGAAGCTTGCTCACACTCAAGGATGCCTTCTGACGCGCTAAGGACAAGATAAGCCTCACCGGAGATGAAGATGCCGAAGAGGTTTGCTCGGTGCGCGCTCTGGAGGTGATGAAGACACGATGAAAAGCCAAGAGCTACAAGCCAAGACAAGGGCTTTCGTTAGCAAAAATGGAACCAGCCTCGAACATGGAGTTGAGAGGAACCAAAACACTGAAGCTCACCCGCGAGGAGCCGGCAATGGTGTCCTCCTTCCCTCGGCTATGAGGAGAAGTGAGCAGAATTGAGGGGGAAGAGGGGGTTTTGTGTGATCGCGCGGACGGAGAAGGGGACGGCGTGAGATGGTGACGCTCTAGGACTGGTCGTCGTAGGCAGTGCGTGACGGCGCTGACGGAGACACGCAGAGCGACGCGGCGACGTGGCGCCCAGGTTTTGCCCGCTCGCCAGCGCGAGGTAGGGGACGGACCTGATCGATGGGACTGCGACATCAGCGTCTCAGCCGCGGGCGTGCGATCGCGCGGAAAGGAGTCCAATGGTCGACGTTGCGCGAGAGGAGTCATAACTGGTCGAAGCGGTACGCAATCGTGACCGTTGATTGCCCATCCGACGGCTGCATGCAACGCGCGATTAAGTGACTTGGTCGAGCCAAGTCGGCGTTGGGTTTGAGTTGGGCTCGGGTCTGAGCCTGATGAATAGTGATTTCAAGTTTTGTTTTAAAAGGCTGAGAAGATAGAGAATTTATGGAGGTAGCTCAGAAGCTCCAAAAATTCTAAAATTTTTATGGAAGCTTCCTGGACCAGAGGACAACTTTTGTAATTTTTCCAGAAATTTTTATGCAATGGATTGCTCTCCAGAAAATTCACAAGGTGCTGCCCTAGAGGTTTGACCAGAGTTCAAACTGGTTTGACTTGCTCTTTTGAAATAGCAAATAAAATCTAAAAATTATGAAATTTTTCAGAGAGGTTACTAGGATGATCCAGATGATAGGAAAAATATTTCCAAAGGATTATCACAAGATTGGATCATGGAGTTTTTAAGGACAACAATTTCCATCAATAGAAACATTGCTTTTTGGAAATAGGAATTACTAGGGGAAAATTTCTAGAAAATTTCAAATATCATCATGAGGCATCAAAAGTTTTAATTTATCCTCATTTTATTACATTTGAAACACACACCATTGTTTGGGATGTTACAGGACCTTTCCATATTATCGAGAAGAAATGAGCTGTGGCCTACAAGTTGGACCTACCTGCTACACTTTTAGGGGTACACGATGTGTTCCACATGTCTCAGTTGAATAAATATCTCCGTGTTCCAACTGAGCAAGCTCCTTTGGAAGGTCTTGATGTACAAGAAGATCTGACCTACCATGAGCATCCTATCCGCATCCTTGAAGAAGCTAAATGAAGGACATGGAATCGCTCCATCAAATTCCTTAAAGCTCAGTGGTCAAATCATGCTGCAAATGAAGCCACTTGGGAATGAGAGGATCGCCTTCGTGCAGATTTCCCTCTTTCTTTTTCGAGAGAACGGAATCTCAGGACGAGATTCTTGTGGGGGGGGGGAGTTGTAACATCCCAAACAATGGTTTGTGTTTCAAATGTATGAAAATGAGAAGAAATTAAAACTTTTCATGTCTCATGTTTACATTTGAATTTTCTAGAAATTCTTTCAAAAGATTTCTTACTTTCAAAGACCTAATGTTTCATTCGACAAGAAGCATAATCCTTGAAAACTTCTAAATAAAATTTTGTGATCATCCTCTAGAATTATTTTTCCTAGCTTCTAGATCATTCTAGTGACTCATCTGAAAATTTTCATAATTTTTAGATTTTTCTTGCTATTTTAAAACAGCTAGTCAAATCTATTAGTTCCTTGGTCAAAACCCTTGGACAAGACCTTGTGATTTTTCTAGAGGAAAATGCAGTGCATGAAAATCTCTAGAAAATTTATACAATGTTTTTCCTAGTGTCCTAAACCTCCCTTAACAATTTCGGGAATTTTGGAGTTAAGAAGCTACCTCGGCCACTCATCTACAAATAGCAACGCCAACGCTCGCCTAACTCCCCTTGTTGCCATTTCCGTCCTCCCTTCTTCTTCACCAACAAGAACTGGGAAAGGGAGCTCAAGCTATTTTTCGGCCGCGGCGCTCCCACCTCGTCACCGACGCTCCCATGATCTCATCCCCTCCTCAACCATGACATCTTGTATTCCGGTCCTCATAGAGTAAAACCCCTCTCCTAATTTCGTTGTTTGATCGCAGGAGCCAGCGAATTGGGATTTCTTCTTTAGCTCCGGCCGCCTATTTCCTCGCCGCCAATCTCACTTCACCGGCCATCTCTAGCTTTCCCCCTTGCCTTGGTAAGTTCCCCAGGGACCCCTCTAGCCCATGCTCGCATCAATTTTTACCCCGAATCGCTAAGTCCATGTTTTCGTATTTTGGCCCTATACCGCAGCCGCTCTTTCTCCGGTGCGCCACCACTCCGGCGAGTTTCTCACTGCACCACCCCCATGATCACCTTCATCTCGATGAGATTGTTCCATTTCTACCATTCCCCAGTGCCGCCGTGGCCTCCCTCACCGGTGGCACGCCCGACGAAGTTGCACCCAGGAGCGCTAGTCCTGTCCAAAAACAGATCGCAACAAGAGCACCATTAAATATCTAAATCTTTGTCATTCGGTTCAATTAATTATGATTGCAGTTAATGGCTGTCTAATTTCCTTTGTTGTTCCAATGACTGGTGGCCCCATGAATAGAAACCAAGGTGCTTTAATACTTTGATTTCCGCATAGACACTGTCATGTGGGCCCTCTCACCCGGTTAAGTATTTATGCAGTAGTAGGAGTACGTTTTCTCCAATGAAAAGAGTATACATTTTTTAGCATGATTCGAATTTACGTTTTGTAAAACTGAAAACGTATTCCCACAAATCCGCTTCCGTCATCTTTCGACCGAGCTGGGTCAAATCGACCCGATCAACGCCTCGCCGATCCCACCAACAAGGACCATGGGTCGACACAGCCCAAGTGACAAAAGTATTTAATACTTTTTGAAATTTCCGATTTGAATTAATCTTGCACTGATAAGTCAATAAACTTCAACAATTCATATCTATTTCATTTTAACTCCAAATTGAGTGAAACCAATTTTGTTGGTTTTCATTATTTTTGTACATTAATATGAAATAGTTTTGAAACCTGCCTCTACCACAGAAAATGTTGGTATTAGATTTAATTTCCAATTAGGTTTATTTGTTGCTTTGAAAATCCTTTTTAACTTGGAAAATTACTAGAGAATTCTCCTTAACTCCAAGTAAAATGATTTTTGTTTCTAAATTTTTATAAAATTATACTCTACCTGCTGTGTGTGTTTGGTTCTTGTTGGATAAATTTAAATTTTGGTTTATTTGATGTTATTCGTTCTTATTTGTCCTTTTCGATTCCTTCGATAGGTTTCGACAACACTATTGAATACGAGAGTGATCCTCAGTAGGAAGTGGAATATCTTCAGCAAGGCAAGCAATTTTCCTTTGATGCACGTTGATCCTATTATTTGTGTATGCTAATATTTCAAATGTTTCAACTGTATGTATGCATGCTATGATGACAAGTTATTTTTCAGTTCGCGATAGTTTACCTAATTAGTTAAATGAACTGTAGGTAAACATCCATCCTCTACTATTGAACCTAGGTTATATCCACACTGATATAGAGCTCGATGGATGGGCTCTAGTCACTATATATATTGTATACAAGTTGTTGCTTAGCCATGCTTAGAGCGGTAGTCTAGGGATCATCGCCTCAGTGATGATCATTACAACCTCACTCTAAAATACTTGAGTCAGGGTACTCATGTATGTATCATATTTGGAAAAACTAAAAATGAAAATAAAATGTTCTAGACTTGGGCACATTGGTTGGCTGGTGTGCTTTTGGGTGTGTGCTTGGTGCCTAAGTCAACAAGGACCGAACATCTTGTCCCACTAAACCAAGCATTATTATGTGCATCCACATGAGGGTCATATGGGTCACCTCTTGACTTAGTACTTTGGCGCGTGTTAGCTTCGAGTCGTAGGAGGTGGGTGCATGTGTTGTGTTAAAAAGAAGAAATGTGTGTATATGTGTGTTGGGTGTGCGGGAGTGGAATCCTGTCTAGGTTCTCCACACTGAAGGGCATTGTAGTTGTCCGGGGGCTTTACCCATATAGGGTAGTAGACCTTCGGCTTTGCAATGACTCTAACACAATGTATGGTAACCATACGGGCGGCTCGTAGTTAATACACAATATTGGAAAACGTCTCGTAGGACTTAGCCGTGCCGGCATACCTAAGGAAGTGTGCTAAATAGCTTGGCAAAAAGGCGGTCTGACATGTGGGTAAAGTTGTACACCCCTGTAAGGTTTAATCTTTTGAAAAGCCAAGTCCTTGGTTATGGACACGCTTGGGGAGGTCTTTCAAGAGTTAGACTACAATATTTTGATAAAACTTGAAAATGGGTGGTACGAATGGGTAATTCGTGCTATTGTGGTGTTTTTGGGAAGTCACTTCTGGGATGTTGTTTATGTCTATAATTATTGTCTCACTATTATTTGATCAATTAAAAACTATTTTGAAAATTTTCTTTCAATCTATTACATTATTGCAAATAAAATGTGGCTTTACGCTGAAAATGAACCATATGGCCATCTCCATTGATTTAAGCCTGCATGTAGCTATGTGTAGGTTGGTTAATCGTAAGTCTTGCAAGTACAATTTTTGTACTCAACTGCTTTAGATCGTAAGAGCTACTACAATGCTTTGGAAGTAAAAGAGAATTGTCCAGAACTTCAAGAGGAATTTCAGAAGTTAAGATTGGAAGTTGTATCCGAAGGATTCGCGGCCAGTCTAGAAGTACAGTACACCTTAGAGAAGCAGATTCGTGAAGCCCAACCAAATGATCCTAAGATTAAGGACATCAAGCTCAAAATGGCGGAAGAAAAATTCAAGAACTTCATCAAAGATGATCAAGATATAATGTGGATTAATGGACGCATCTGCGTGCTAGATGTTGATGGTTTAAGACAGCTAATGTTAAAAGAGCCTCATGACTCAAAATATTCTATTCACTCTGGAAGTACTAACATGTATCCGGATGTTAAGAATAAATTCTAGTGGCCAAATCTGAAGTGAGAAGTCGTGGAGTTCATTGCCTTGTGTGACATATGTCAAAAAGTAAAGGCAGAGCATCAGAGACCAGCATGTTTGTTCCAACCGTTGAAGATTCCAGAGTAGAAATGGGAAGAAATTGGAATGGATTTTATTACCGGTTTGCCTAGGACTCAATCAGGTTACAATTCGATTTGGGCAATAGTTGATCGTTTGACGAAGGTCGCCCATTTCTTGCCTGTCAATACCACTTACTTAGGAGATCGCCTTGCAGAGTTATATATGTCAAGAATTGTTAGTTTGCATGGTGTGCCTAAGAAGATAATGTCAGATCGAGGATCTCAGTTCACCTCTCGTTTTTGGGAAAGTCTGCATGAAGCCTTGGGGACTCACCTAAATTTTAGTACTACATATCACCCTCAAACAGATGGATAGACTAAAAGAGTAAGTCAAATATTAGAAGATATGTTGAGAGCTTGTGATCTAGCTAATGCTACCAGTTGGAAAAAAAAATCCGTATGCAGAATTCTCGTATAACAACGGTTACCAAGCCAGTATGAAAATGTCACAATTTGAGGCTTTGTATGGTCGTGCTTGTAGAACCCCTCTAAATTGGTCAGAGATAGTTGAACGAAAAGTATTCGGACCAGATATTATTTAGGAAGCAGAAGACCAAGTGTCTATGATCAGGGAGAGATTAAAGATATATCAGTCTAGGCAAAAAGGTATGCTAATAACCGTCGTCGTGATCTCATTTTTCAACCCGAAGATTTTGTTTATCTCCGAGTTACCCCGCTAAGAGGTGTCAAAATTTTTCATGCCAAAGGGAAGCTTGCCCCAGATATGTTGGCCTATTTAGGATTGTGAGTCGTCGAGGATAGGTTGCTTATCAGCTTGAACTGCCGCAGTCATTAGAAGGAGTGCATAATGTGTTCCATGTCTCTCAATTAAAAAAGTGTCTTCATGTGCTAACAAAACAAACCCCTTTGGATTCAATCTAGTTAAAAGAAGATCTAACTTATAAAGAGCAACTAGTCAAAATTTTAGATGTCGCAGAGCATCGAACCAGAAGCAAGACCATTCATTTTCGCAAAGTTCAGTGGAGCAACCACTTAGAAGGAGAAGCAACGTGGGAGCGTGAAGAAGAGTTGAAAGCCGAGTTTCCTAGCCTTTTCTCTAGCTAGCCTGAATCTCAGGGTCGAGATTCCTTTAAGGGGTGGGGGGAGGTTTGTAACATCCCAATTTTCCGAGCTTTAAAAATATTTTGAATAGTTAGTAGTTGGAAAATTCACCCTTGAGATTTTATTTGAATTTTAATTCAAAGCTTAACATAGACTTTCAGATCAAAACAATTTAATATGATTATTGTCAACATCAATACTTGTCAAAACTATTTTATTTCGATTCTATGTGCTTGGATATATTTTCTATATTATTTTATAATTTTTCCAAGTTTATTTGTTATTTTCTATTTGCTATTTGCATTTTTTATAATTTCTAAAATAGAAAATGTATTTAAAATCTCATAATTAGCTTTGCCCGAAATCTTATTCCTTCGGCCCATTTCCTCTTCGGTTAGGCCTAGCCCGCTGGCCTTTCTCTCCTTGACTACCGCTTCTTGTTCTCTAACCGATGGGCCCGCAAAGTCATCATCCTCCTTGCGTCATCGTCTCTGTGTGAGCTGCGCTCCATACCGCCATTGCTGGCTTGTTGAGCTCCGTCCAGCAAAACCTAATCTCCAACTAAACCACCCTAGATTTTCGTGTCAAACTATATCCTTTCCTTTTCCACATCTGTATTGCTAAATCCTTATACCAAATCGCTTTCTATCTCTAAGAATCACTGAGTCCAAAACGAACTCAATCTAGAGTTTCCCAAATTCGGCATGCCCGCACGCTATAAATAGCACCCCTGGGTGCGCAATCCCTTGCTCATCTCGAATCCCACCTCCTTTACACCCCAAGAACACTAGAGCCGCCATGTTGAGGTTTCTGGTTTGGTGCGAAGAGGGAAACTCAAATTCTGTTGTCGCCAGTAGCGCTCTACCTCCGTGCACTGCACCGTCATCATCTCTGTTGCTAGAGCTACCACGAGCACCTCTCGCATCGTCAGAGTGCCACTGGAGCTCGTCGTCGACCACGTCTAACCCTCTCCACCGCTCCATCACCAATTTCGGTGATCACCGTCGTACCTTCAAGCTGAGACTAGTACAAATAGTTTCGCAATAACCTCCTCGACCCATTGCGCACCTTCGCCATCGGCGTGACACTGTTGTGCGCCGTTGTCACCGGAGCCCGGAGGTTCACTAGAAAGATGACGCCATCCGATGTTTTCTCCGTCCAAATCTCCAACCACTTCACCACATGCATTTGCGTGTCATCTACATCATCGCCACGCGCGCACACAAGTTTCAATCCACCCACCCCCAAATCCAAAGCTCGGTGGATCCGGTCCACCGTGAGCCATCTCAATGACGTTTGGGTCCCACATGTCAGAAGGATTTTTCTATTTTCTTTTTCTTTTTCTTTTCTGCTAAAATCCCTTGTTGACGTCAACTTGCGTCATAATCTAATTTTTTTAGTAGAAAAATAAATAGGGAAATTCCAGAAATTCCTTTTTGATTAATTCTTTATGTTTAGATCTTCCAAAAGCCATATCTCCTTCATTCGAACTCCGATTAAGCCCATTCAAATTTCAAAATTCATATAAATGTGAGTTTTATTTTACTAAGTTTTTTTATTTAATTTTTGGAGTTTTTTCTCTCTGTTATTTATTTATTTATTTTATTTGCTTTGTTTGCGAGTAGACGTGGATTCTTCGGGGAAGTTTGAAGAAGAAGGAGTTCACCAAGACCAAGACCAGTACCAGGATCTATTATAAGGCAAGTTGTACTTTTGATCCTGTGGAACCCAGTTTTCAAAGTTACTTTGATTGAAATTAATGCATTTACTTTAAGTATTTATTTAAATGCTTTTAGGATTAGTTATTATCCTATTTGTTTATATCCACCTTGTCCATTGTTATGTCATGATCTTTTGTCACCCTTAAGCTTGGTTAAATATTTAGTTGGTATTATCATAGCACCAACGTGGGTTGGTTAGATACGAGTAGATTGCTTAGCCATGTCGCGAGTCATCATTTCATGTGAGCTGCAAATATGAATTTGACTAAGTGACTATGGAATTTTGTGATAAAACTGTGTGCGCTATGTGCTATTACTCGTCGATGGCATGTGTTGCACTTAACCAATAGGGTGCGAAAAGATCCACTACTACAAAACAGGCAATACTACACGCCTCATCACAGAAGGTTAAAATGGAACCGTCTGTGATGGGTCTGTCGGGATCTGGCATTTGCCGTGCCAGCCTATCACAGACGATTCGTCTTACAAACCGTCTGTGAAAGTCATTATCACAGACGGTTTGGAAATAGAACCGTCTGTGAATTATCACAGACGGTTCTATTCACAAACCATCTGTGATAATCCAGCTAATCATAGACGGCTCTCATTAGGAACCATCGTGATTGGTGGATTATCCTGAGCAGTTCTTATTAGGAACCGTCTTATGATAATACGCGAGCGGTTCTTAATGAGAACCGCTCAGATATCGATTATCACTGAGCGGTTCTAATTAAGAACCGTCGCGATATCTGGCATTATATAAATTGCACGACACATCCTCTGCCGCACTACCGCTCTGGAGGCTCGACACAACCTCTGCCGCACTGTCGTTGCCTCTGCCGCTCTGGAGCAACCCTGCCTCTGCCGCAACCCTACCGCTGCCTCTGTCGCAACCCTGCCGCTGGCTCCACTTAGATCTGCTCCTCCTCCCCCATGCGCCACTTCCCTACCCTAGCTCCTCCAACCTGTGGCTCCTCCCCCATTGCGCCAGCTTAGAGAGGAGAAGGTTGGACCCCTGCCCCTAGCGCCTCCTCCACCCCGTTGCCTCCTCCCCCATTGCGCCACTCCACACCTTGTTTGTGCCTCCACCCCATTGCGCCACCTTAGAGAGGAGAAGGATAGGAGAGGAATTGTATTTTTTTCGTGAGCTCCAAGGGTAACGTTCTATAACCCTTTATGTTTGCTACAAATTAATCGCTAATCAATTTAAGTATGTTCGGTAAATAGGAAGAGTACGTACTTGCGGTTTATTAATCTAATTTGACACTAATTTGTTACATGCGTAGCGTAGATGGACCGAAAGCGGATGTACGGTGTGAACAGTGTGAGTCAAGAGTACATTAATGGTGTGGTTGCTTTTAGAAGAGCCACGAAAGCGGGATATGTTGAAGAAGGGATAAATTTTATGTCTTGTCCATGCATTGATTGCGTAATCTGAAAATGTTTAACAACTTCGGCGCAGATCGAAGCGCACTTGATTCAAGGGTTTCAAAAAGGGTATACATGTTGGACCGATCACGATGAAGAGCAGATTATATCGGAAGTTAATAATGATGACATTCTTTGAGGAAGTCAACGATATGCCGGATGTGGACTGTGCTTTTGATGAGGATAGGTCGCACTATGACAATCTGGATCAGATGCTACATGTTGTAGAAGAGAACTACAGTGAGAGAGAGTTTTGTAAATTCAAGGGCTTAAGGGAGGACTTGGTGAGACCTTTGTTCCCTGGCTACAAGCCGAAACACACAAGGTTGTCAACCATGATTGAACTTCTTAAATTGAAGGCAAGCAATGGTTGGTCCGATAAGAGTTTCACGGTGTTGTTAAGTCTCCTAGCGGACATCCTTCCGGAGGAAAACGTGTTGCCCAGCACCACCTACCAAGCAAAGAAGGTTCTTTGTCCATTGGGAATGGAAGTAGAAAGAATACATGCATATCCGAACGATTGTATCCTCTACCGTAAAGAGTATGCAGACATGCATGTATGTCTCGTGTGCAAAGCATCCCGATACAAGCGTTAGAATACTACTAAGGTGAAGCAAGGACCTCCTGTTAAGATGTTGTGGTATCTGCCTGTGATCCCACGTTTGAAGCGTTTATTTGTGAACCCAAAGGAGGCAAAATTGGTGCGTTGGCACTCGAAGGAGCGTAAGAAAGATGGAAAGCTAAGACACTCTGCTGATTCTGCCCAGTGGAGAAACTTTGATCGGAGCTTCGAAGAGTTCAATGCAGAACCATGGAACATAAGGTTAGGGTTGAGTACAGATGGAATGAATCCTTTTGGTAACATGAGCAACCGACATAGCACCTGGCCCGTGAATCTATGCATGTACAACCTTCCTCCTTGGCTGTGTATGAAGCGAAAGTATATTTTGATGTCACTACTTATCCTAGGGCCAAAGCAACCTAGGAATGATATTGATGTGTACCTAGCACCATTGTTGGAAGATCTTGTGACCTTTGTGGAAGAAAGGGCACAGTATGGGATGCATACAAGCGAGAGAACTTCACTTCGTGCCATGTTGTTCTGCACCATCAATAATTTTCACGCCCTTGGTAACCTATCTAAGACTTCGAGACAAAAGGAGCCAAAGCCTGTCCACACTACTTAGATGCTACGGAGAGTGTATGGCTGAACAACTCACGCAAAACTGTGTATATGTGCCCATACCGCAAGATGAAGAAACAATTCGACAGAAATAAGGAGGACGGTTCAGCTCCAAGGGATTTTAGAGGGAAAGAGGTCTATGATATGGTTAAGGATATCGATGTTGTGCTTGGGAAGGGACGTAAATTAAGAACCCCGTCAGAAGAACATCTGGAAGAAGCGGTCAATTTTTTGGGACTTGCCTTATTGGGAGCACTTAGAAGTTCGCCGCTGCATCGATGTCATGCACGTGGAGAAGAATGTATGTGATAGCTTGATTGATCTCTTACTGAACATTAGTGGCAAAACAAAGGATGGTGTTAACGCACGGCGTGACATGGTCGATATGAACATAAGGACCAAGTTAGCACCGAAAGAGACCGATACAGGACGAACGTACCTTCCCCCAGCTTGCTACACTCTATCCAAGGCCAAGAGAAATGAACTGTGCCAGAGCTTGCATGGTGTGAAAGTCCCATCTGGTTACTCCGCTAACATTAATGAACTTGTTTCTATGCAAGATTTGAAATTAATTAATATGAAGTCTCATGATTGTCATGTCTTGATGACACAAATGCTTCCTATTGCAATTAGGAGTATCTTGCCGAATAAGGATATGCGGCTATGTTATTTCTTCAACTCAATTGCTCAGAAGGTCATCGATCCCCAAGGACTAGATGCTCTGCAGGCCGAGGTGGTGACGACTCTATGTCATCTTGAGATGTATTTTCCTTCGTCATTTTTCGATATCATGGTCCATCTCATTGTTCACCTTGTGAAAGAGATAAAGATATGCGGCCCTGTGTTCATACGTTGCATATCACAGGCGGTTCCCTAATAGAATCGTCTGTGATATATCACAGATGGTTTCCTACTAGAACCATCTGTGATAGCCTTTTTTATAAGGAGGGAACCGCTAGGGTTTTGCTCTTACTCGTCACTTCCTCTCCCGTGCCCCTTAGGCTCTCGCGCGCTTGTTCGCCTCCTCTAGGGCTCGTCCGTTCACTCCCCTTAATCCCCGGCCGACATCGCCGCCTACGACCTCGGCGCCACCGCCCCCTCCAGCGGCCTCACTACTCCCGCGCCCCTTAGGCTCTCGCGCACTCATTCGACGCTGCCGTCCTCGACACGTGGTCTCCTCCGAGTCCAGCCCGATGAGCGATCGCCTCCCTGCTCCGACTCGGCCCGACGCAGTGGCGCCTCCTACTCCGACTCTGGCAAGCGACGGCGCCTCCTCCTCCGACGCAGCCCGCCGCCTCCTCTTCCATTACACATCGCCATCCTCCTCTCCGGCCTGTCACCGGCTCCCTCCTCGCACCGGCTCCAGCGCCTCATTCGGTACTCCCTCGTGCCTCCTCTGGTATACCACTCTACTCACTCTATCCTGCTCCCTCCCTTACTCTGTGATGGGTTCTGTTGATGCTCTGTGATGGATTTGGTTGATGCTCTGTGATGGATTTGGTTGAAGTAAATTGGTTAGCTGAGAATTGAGTGAATATCTGTTGATGCTCTGTGATGATAGTTGAAATCTGAAATCAAATAGATAATTGGAAACAGACTTGAGCTTAATCATATTGCTTTATATGGTTAGTTATAATTAGTAGCCTTTATACTTTCGCCAGTTATAGCTGAATTAAGATTACACTTGTATGTTTTGTGATCTGATTGGTCTTCTGTGAGATATTTGCATTTCTATTCTCAATCTGTCAATTAGGCTTATTGTTGATATAAATTTGTGAATTATCTTGAAGGCATATGATCAGATGTTCTGTTTACAGAATGCTTTATGTGTTGTTTTTGTGATTTAAGTTCACTAAGATAGTTAAACTGTAATCTGTTGACTGAAAGTTTAACTGCTACTATGAGATAACTTGACATATGAGAAAGTTGTAGTTTGAGCTCAAGATTTGTTTTGTAATTATCAAAATTGATTAGTGAAGAGATTTTGACGAGAGAATCGAGATTGCAAAGACTATGTCTTATGCAATTAGTCAGCGAGACAATTGAGCAATCTTATTTGCTTAGCTTCATGCTGTTTTTAGTTGTTCTCATAATGACTTGAATGATTTACATTTGATTATGTTAATTTGGTCCTCCCTCGTGCCTTGTCGAGAATTAATTATGCAATTTCATTCATATACATGTGGTGTATGTTTAGCTTTTCAATCAATTTAAATGACTTGAATGATTTACATTTGACTACGTTAATTTGGTCCTCCTCGTGCCTTGTCTGTTGATCTTCTCGGTGGTTTTGAGTACCATCGCCGTTGTGAGTATTTCAACATATCATGCCTTTGTCTCTTTATATATATATATATATATATATATATATATATATATATATATATATATATATATATATATATATATATATATATATATATATATAGAAGCCTTTTCCTACTCTAGGTGTAGTTACTCCCTATTTACGTATCTCTAGCGTATGGGCGTATCTTGCAAACCGAGAGTATGTATGTGTAGTATACGAGTATTTAAGACCACTTAGGTGGTATTCAACCCTTTTAGGGGTGGTATGTAAAATTTTTTAGGCATACTCCTTTTTATGTGGCATACCCCTTTTTATGTGCGAATATGAGGGTATTTATATAGGAAAAATACTTTCTACTCCCGGGTGTAGTTACTCCCACTTTTGATATACCACCTAAAAGAACTTGACATACTCCTTTATCACTTTGGGTATACTCATACACTAATTATAAGATACTCCAATGTGAACCGCATTTAAAAAAATTGCAAGAGAGCCTATAGTTTTTAGCATATTTTGTAAATACCCTCATATTACGCACATAAAAGGGTATGTCACATAAAAGGAGTATGTCTAAAAATTTTACATACCACCCCTAAAAGGGTTGAATACCACCTAGGTGGTCTTAAATACTGTTATACTACACATACATACTCTCGGTTGCAAAGATCATCCATACGTTGTGAGATACGAAATAGGGAGTAACTACACTGGGAGTAGGAAAAAGGCTTCCTATATATATATATGTGTGTGTGTGTGTGTGTGTGTGTGTGTGTGTGTGTGTGTGTGTGTGTGTGTGTGTGTGTGTGATGTGCTAGTTGAAATATGTGATCTGTGATTGGTGGGTTCTTTGATCTGCTCGGTGATGAATTGTCATAGAAAATGAAATTGAATGTGAATTGGTATATAGATTAAGCTTTGAGTTGTACATTGTCTAGCTGATTCCTATAACTTTGAGCAATTTATTTCAACCTGTTATACCTGCTGTTCCTGTAGCTCTATCATTCAATTCTTCTTGTCATTACGTATCTTTTCGATTTAGTCTTTAGGTTATCCGTGTATTTAGTTGATCTCTACTCCTGTGATCCAGCATAGGTTAAGTTGAGTAAATTTGCTTGAATCTGGTTGATTTGAATAGCAAGATGTAAATTGAACTCAAGGCCTAATCTATAAATTGTCATATTCAGTTGATGATTACATTGGACATAAGTGCTGTGATGGCCAAGGTTAAACCTTGTGCAACTAGCTTTCTAAGAGCAATAATCATACAATCAAATCTTAGCTTTATGTTGATTTTAAGTGTATACTTATTGTGAATGATGAGCATATTGTTCCTCTTAAATGACTTAATTTATTTTCTCGATCTTATGACTATTGTGTCATTTAATTGGTTAGGGAACTATGCTCTATTCATAATTATCTATGTTGGAATTAATTATTGTTTAATATTTATGCATATGTAACTTATATAGATAGCAAGTAAGCGAGATGGCAGAGGCACCATCTTCGCCGTCATCACCGACACTGCAGATGACAGAGGCACCGTCTTCGCCGCCGTCACCGACGCCGCCTAATCCGTTGACGATAATGATACGGAAGCGAGATGGCAGAGGAGAATCAAAAATGCCTGTGGGCCAACTGGTCATCACGGAGGTTAGTGAGTTTGGGGTCCCTCTGAGTCCCAAGAGATCAGCGGCAAGATTCCGGACCATCTGTGGAATACAAGCTAGGCAACGGGTCCCCATCACCACACCAAAGTGGAAGTCTCTGACGAAAGAAGCGAGAGGCGCGCTGTGGACAGAACTTTCAAGCAAGTTCACTATCCTAGAAGCAGACATGGCACGCGTGGAATAGACAGCGATGCTCACGATGGATAAATCATGGAGGACCTTCAAGAGCATTCTTGTGGCGCACGTGAACACGGTCGAGGCGCCCTTCAAGTATGGATTCTTGACGCGAAACATGGGGCGCCTTTGTGGCTATGAAGACGGCGGCGAATTTAAGGTGGAAAGTGCGGCACAAAGCTCTCTAGACACGAAACACTCACCAAGACAGACTTCGGCACACCGGGTACGCGGGTAAATACTAGGAATGGACGGCAGAGAGGAGAACGCGTTTCCTGATGTCACAGACCCGTGTTCCCTAGCCTGGTTAAAAGCGATGGCAAAAGTCTCGTCTTCGGGCAGCATCTCTTTCAAAAATCCGGCAGACCAGGAAGTGTCCCAACGTGTGGTAAATATGATGAACTACCTAGTTGTTAATAAGTCCATAACTTCATAGTGCCTATAATAACATGATGACCTCTTGCAGCGTGAATTGACTGCCCAAACTTCCCAAGGCTCCTTCCAAGTAGACAAGGAGAAGGATATACTATCTACGGCCCTGTGAAACAAGGAGCACACGGGTCGCACGTGAGGCCTTGGGGTTAACGTACCTTGGAGTCATGGATTCGCAGACGACTACTGCACGTATAGGAGTAGGAAGAGATCCAAGGCCGAGCGCGAGGCTGGTTGGTATAGATGATTCTTGAAAAATTTGAAGGAAAGCTAGCGACATTGCGAGGATCAAATGAATCAACTCTGAGCGATGCAAAGCCGCCCTATTAATTTTGGAGCGATCTGCTGCGACATCGAATGGCGTCGCGTCCACGCATAATTACGAACATGACAACGTCCAATTACCGATATATGACATCAAGGTAATGTACGTCTATGGAATGCACCAAAGATAGACCTATAAGACGCCTTAGCTAATTGCGTATCGTTTTGTAGGAGCCGACGCCCTGCAAGCTCCAAGTGAGGATAGTTGGGTCCATTTCTATTGAGGCTGGGCGGGAGATGGTGCATCCATACCAGGAAGGGGCAGTGTAGCACAGTGTCCAGGTGGCGCAGGGTTATGCCAGGGTGGAGGTGGACATGGTACATGACCATTTCATGGCCGTCCCACTAGATATTCACCCAAACGAAGAGATCACAACACTAGGGGATGCCGTGCACACTTTTATCCAGTGGCCCAAGAAGGACATCATCCTGGACCCAGCAGTGCCGCGATCTCAACACGACCATTCCTCTCCAACGGGACCCTCGATGACTCCACCTCATATTTCGCCTCAGAAGGCCACCTTATCGGTTCCCATGGAGAAGTCGCTGAAGGAACAAGAAAAGTGTGCCGCCGTATCGGGTTCCAAGTCATCTCGCAGGAAGACGCTTCCAATCCTTAAGGCCAAATTGAAATCGTTGAACGTTAAGGCGCCTCCCAAGTCCGGGAAGTTTGGGATATCCGGGAACTTCATCATCAAAAAACCATTGTGCTCCGACACAGTATTAATGCACGCTGGATATGCTTGTTAGGCTTTACATGCCTGGTACTTGGAGAAGACCCAAAAGAAGGGGTGCGATACTGGAATCACCATTGAATCTGAGCATAAGCATTTCTTCAGCGAATTGAACAGCAACTTCGTGCGTGGGCTTCAGCGACTTATATGACCTATTCAACCTCGTTGGTCTCGGCGCTGACTTCTCGATGTTGGACAATCGTAAGTGCGTACAATCAAGTTCTACATTCACGTAATACCGATAAATATCACAACTCATTGCTTATGTATAGATACATGATGAAAAATGTCCGGGAATGGAAAGAACCAGTGGGTTTCCTTGACCCACAAGTGGTATCGTTGCAAACCATCGAAGCAGACCCGTCCTTCGTTGAGAAATACATAACGGTGTCATTGCTTCGTCAAAAGAACATGAAGTATATAGTGGTTCCCTACAACGAGGGGTAAGTGTCACTACTTACTCTACAAATTTCATTTGTACTTTATACACAGCACAAACTTAGGTTTAATGACTATAGCAACATACATGAGTAGGTACCACTGGATCCTTTTAGTCATTATACCAAAGAGGAACCATGTGATATACCTTGATTCCCTAATCCGCACAACCATAATTTCAAAGATTCCGAGAGGAATACTCAAGAGGTATGCTCATTTCCTCCATACATAACTCTATTGTAGTCTTCATTCGTTTGAAATGGCTTAGGATAACTTTTTGGAATCATGTAGGACGTTCATCGATTATGTTGCCAACAAAGGAATATACAATGGAAAGAGCGCCAAACTAACACACAAGATGAAATTTCCGGTACGCGCTACAACACGATAATACTATATCATATTTCATAATAACGCGTCTCGAACTGACTATACCTATATATGTAATTCTATTTTTTTGCAAGGTGCTTGACAAAAAGAGGATGAGTTATGTGCAATCTACGTTTGCTATCATATGCAGCTAATCATTAGAGCTAGGAAGAAGGATCCCGAGGTTTGTCAATCTTGAAATAATTATTTACTAATTATAAATTTAAATATATGTATATATAGCTTACCACTTTACTCTTGCTAGCGACAGGCCTTGACTATTCAATTAGATGGAGTTGTTGCGGAAGAGATCAAGGACATTCGAGGGAAGCTCTGCACCTTTATCATATCAGATATCATTAAGGACACCGGAGAATTTCACTTTGTCGCCGACCCAGAGCATCACCCCGCCGACACCTCTCAACCACCTACAAACAATTAACTCAATTGTAATCCAATTGTAACTATAGCGACAATACTTGAACAAATGCAATCTTTTGTAATTTATTTTGAGTAATGATCAGTTTGAGTTTGTCAACAATTGATTATCTGTGATGTATCTATTTTTCTGCATGCTTGTTTTTAGAGGGCATGGCTAGCAATTCCTGAGGCTAGCCAAAAATCAGCAAAAATGTAGTTAGGATAATGAACTATCACGAGCGGTTTTTGTGTTAAAACAAATGCGTGAAGGCATAATATCACGAATAGTTCTCTCTAGGAACCGTCTGTAATCGCGAGAATATCACGAGATGGTTACGTCTATAAACCGTCGTGATCGCGAGATAATATCACAGACGGTTCGTCGATAGAACCGTCTGTGATATTCTACGTATCATAGACAGTTCCTAGAAAGAACTGTCTATGATACTATGCCTTCACAGACGGTTTTAACGCAAAAACTGTCTGTGATAGTCCGTATCACAAACGATTTTGAACCGTCTGTGATAACCGCCCGTTATCACAGACGGTTCGGAAACCGTCTGTGATGACGGTTCCGAACTGTCTGTGATGGGCTGATCCGTAGTAGTGACTGAGGCGAGTAGTGGAAACTCTGTGACATGGTGGAGCTTAGTGCTTGGGTTTTGAAAATAATGATTGCTTACTTAGAAATTGGAAGTCTTGCCTTGGTCAATTAAGGACTTAACTTTGTGCCCCATTGAACCGAGCCACAACTATACAACCACATACCTGGTATAGGATGGGCCTAACTTAGTAAGTTATGCAGTCTCAACATTGACTACTCGAGTAGTAGGTTAAGCTCTGTGCCAGGGTGGTGGTGTGTTTTTGCCTCCATGGCAATTCACATTTATGAAAGGTTCGCCGTCTTCAGGTCCAACGATGTACGACAGGCTCATTTTCTATGTGGGCGTTGGTGCCGTCAGTAAAATACATCAGGAGTGTCGATGTTTGAGATGAAGTTTCTGAAACGTTTTGTTATGATTAGCGCTAGCTACACTGATAGTATCATGTGGGTAAAGTGTAAAATCTCCGCAGAGTGTTAAACAATCTATCCGCATAGCCGCGTCCTCGGTCATGGACATGCTCAGGGATTTCACACGAGGGTTAGATTTTCATAAAATATTTGGGAAGGGAGCTGTGTGATATAAGTCATACGGCTGTGTGAATAACTTTTTTAGGCTTTGTGTTCTTTGTGAAAACAAATGTTAAATTAGTATTGTCTATTTGTTTTAAGTTGTGTTTTAATCTATTATTCATATTCAATTGCAAATGTTGCATTTCTACGAAAGAACAACAGAAGCCATTCCTTTGGAATAAACTATCATGTATACATTGCATTCTATGGTATGACTTGCGAACACGGTTGTGTGCTCATGCTTGCTATATTCAATCAGCAGAAGTGGAGGAGTCTTCACCCGCTTTTGAGGACTTCTACGAAGGTGCTGATCACTAGGTCTTGATCACAGTCGGTTGCTTGTGGTGAATCAATGGGTTTCCGCTGAAATTTATTTTGTTCCGCTGCTACTTGTTTAATTATTGCGAGCCCTGCGAGGCTTAATAAATGTAAACTCGACCTTAAGGTCACAACAGTTATTTCTCATTTAAATTACTCATTTATTCTATTATTTAGTCTTGTGTGGATCAATATTCACCTAAGTTGACATTGTGTGCACTAGTGTGATCCTAGAGTAGTGCGTTATATATAGAGGGTCCAGAATTGCATTCTTGGGTCCCGACAGATGTCAAGGCGGTAGAAGGTAGCCATCACATGCTCCGGCATAACCTCCATTTGGAGGATGGAGGCCTTGTTCACATAGTGTCCTTCGTAGCATCCGCTAGCGTCACGGTGGCAAGGTGCTTTCGTACAAAATGGCTAATTAGGCCATCAACGTCGGCGTTAGGGGAGAAGAGTACTGTGGAGCCATTTTTTTAACTCTACTAGTTGTTGATGGAGGGTGCGAAAGAGATTTGAGCGATGTGGGGATTCATCTTCGGTGGAGGATGATTATTCTTACAAAACCATCGGCGCGCGAGATGAAGAGAGATATTGTTCGTAACGTCGGCGTGAGAGACAAAGAGAAGCATCGCGCCGGAGCCGAAGCGGGATTGAACACCTTCTATGACGTCTACAATTATCACAGACGGTTTGTGGCTAGAAGTGTCTGTGAATTATCACAGACGGTTCTAATTAAACATCGTCTATGACGTCTACAATTATCACAAATGGTTCATGTGAATAACCATCCGTGAATTATCACAGACGGTTCTAATTAAACACTGTCTGTGACGTCTGCAGTTATCACAAACGGTTCTTGTGAACAACCATCTATGAATTATCACAGACGGTTCTAATTGAAAATCGTCTATTATAATTACATATCACAGACGGTTCTAACCGGTTCTAGCCATCATTACATATCACAGACAGTTCTTATTAAAAACCGTTTGTGATAATTACGATACAGATAGTTCCACATGAACCGTCTATGATGGGGCGTCTAATATAGCCTATTTTGTAGTAGTGAAAGTAGATACACCCAAACATTATTCATTTGGTCTAGCGGTGGGGTTTTGGGTTGATAGCCAGACTTAGGGTCAGGTAACTGTTTGATCCGGAGTGAGGGCGAGAGGGACTGGGCTCTCGAAAAGTCAACTAGTGCAAGGAGTTAGGATTCCAACAGGAGGGAGAGAATATTCATAGGAATATTTCTCATCGGATACCTAGATGGGAGAGATCACCTTGCTAGGTAGAGTTCTCTGATCCACACTCGGGACACGAATTGTCCTTCTACTGGGAGCGGATAGCAGTGGTTGATAGCTAGAGCCTCTGTGATGTTGTTTTGTGATTGAGTTACCATCACCCACTTGGGAACATCTTACCGCTACTCACACACAGCGCCTAGCTAATCTAATCATTTGTTTTTTATTATTTCCTTTTTATCGAGGAAGTTCCATGATAGTCAGGTGAGACCTATGTGTGGGTTCAGGGGTTTGTATAGGGTAGACATAGGTCTCACCGACATGTGGTGTCCAGTTCGCTAAATGACTTCTTTTTTTATTTTATATTTATCAAGGAAAATTCATGAGCCTTAGTTGAAACTTCCAAGCATTGGCAAGACGCCAGTCTTACATCTTCTGTGGTATCTACAGGTTTGAGTTTCTTTATTCAATTGATCTTCACTCATTCTACTTACTTACATGACACGGCACACACTTAAAGTAAACATATCATACTAGGTTGATCCTTAGCTACATCACATGCCAATGACTACTTCTAGTTAAGTAGATAACTAATCATTCCCGAGGTAAGGCTTATGTGTTTTCATTTACCTACTTCTTGTTCAGTGATTACCCTATCGGCTTTGGTTTTGATTAACTAGCCTGAGGTCATGACATAGTTACTGCTAACCTTCATTAAGGTTTACCTAGTATAATGGTTATGCCTAACTTACTCACCATCGAGTTGTTTAACTAAATGCTTAGTCATACTACTTATTGTATAGGTGTATAGGTTATATTTGTCAATGGCATGTCACAATCCTAGTTAGATGTCAAATAAAGGGATCACTTTACCTATTCAACAATTTGGTAAAAGACTACTTGTAAGTTTATGTTGTTGTGATATATTACTTTATTACTAGTCTACTAGTAAGTGTATATGCCATTGAGGCATTGTCATTATTGTCACTTATCATTGTATGACAATGGCATAGGGCCTACTGGTCATTTCATCATATGTGTATATATATGTCTAAACATAACTATATCATCTTATGTTCTAACTACCTAATGTCATCCTAACTACTCATGGTTAACATCCCACTCTAACTAACCTTACTCCTTTAACTAAAAGTTAATGTCATACTACTACTGTAACATCCCAAATATTAGGTTGTGTTTCAAATGTAATCTAACCAAGGTTTGTGTTTCAAATGTAACCTAAAATGGATGTGTGTTTCAAATGTAAGAAAATGAGTAGAAATTAAAACTTTTCTTACATCTTGAAGTCTTTGAACTTTTCTATAATTCTTCTCAAGAAATTGTGGAAATCAAAAATCTAAAACCTCCTGTTGACTAAAGTCAAACCCTTATTCAACTTTGTCACAAATCTTGTGCCAATCTTTAGAAATATTTTTTCTTGGTTCTAGGGATGCTGTGTGACCCCTCTGAATTATTTCATAATTTTTATAAATTATTTGGTAATTTTTTGAGGCAAGTCAAACTAGTTTTTCAATTGGTTAAACCCTAGAACAAACATTGAGGAATTTCTTGAGAAAAATGCAGTGCATAAAAATCACTAAATTTTTTTTAAGGTTAATCCTAGAGTGAGGAAGCTCTAGTCAAAATTTTAGAATTTTTGGACTTAGTTTGCTACCTCTAAAAATTCTTCCAAACTTAGCTTTCAAATTTAAACCCTAAAGCGGTATCCTTTGTTCCTCGGGCTCGAGCCACTTGACTCGACCCAACCGCCTAACTGTACCGACTGATCTCCATCGCACGGTTTACGTTTGCGCGGAGCTATGCAACCAAGATCTCACGCGAACCGTTGGATCGTGATCCAACCGTCGTTGTTGTGCCGTGCCTGTTGGTTCGGCTCGACCCGCTCGCGCACTGTTGGACTCGAGCCACGATTGCCCTAGTGCGTATCAACCGTTAGATCAAAATCGGACACTGGCCGCGTCGTCTCCTTCCTTGGTCACTCGCTCGCGCACGCGCGGTCGCCATGGACAGAGCAGAGCGTGGGCAGCACAGCGCCTTGTCCCGTCTGCGTCCTCGCCAATGGGTCTGAGCATTCAATGCGGGTTAGAGCTTCTCCCTCGTAGTCGCCAAGCTCACGTGCTCCCGTTGCTTGGCTCGCGCAGGGGAGAGCGTGGACCACAGCTCCTTCCCGAGCTTGCGCCCACTCCCTCCGTTACTCTCCCGCTATAAGAACCGCCTAAGCTCCTCCTCTGCCTCCCTTTAGCACCCTTGCACCCTCACTTAGCTCCCTCTTTGCTCGAGTGAGCTCAAACACCAAAGCCCCCCAAATCGCCATTGTCGGCTGTGGAGCTCCCTCGTCATCGCCGGCGCTCCAAGGGTTCAATTGCAAAACCACTCGCGTCACTTCGCGCGCCCTCTCCATCTTGAGCTTATCCCCTAATCCAATTTTGGTTTGCTTGACGGGGCAAACTAATTTTGGAGTTTCCTTTTAAGTGTGGATCATCATTTTCACCCTCGCCACCGGTAAGCTCCTCCTCTCTTCAATTCTTTGCTCATGGACCATCCTTGAGTCCTATTGAAGCTAATCTGATGACCCGGTCTTGTTCATTTTGCTCAAGCCGTCGTCTCTAGCGCCGGTGTGGGTCTTCGTCGCCAGAGCTGCTCCGTCCTTCCCGGTTCCTCCACGTCCCTTAAGTAGCTCCCTGTAGTCCCTAGATGCTCAGGCACCGCTTGGTTGAACCGCTGCGGAGCTCCTTTGCATTTTTCGCGTTCAGCCATGTTTGCCACGCCGCCCCTCTCCAGCTAGCCGCCGCTCTGGGCTATCACCACGGGTGTGAGTGGTACTAGTGGGTGCGCACTGCCATTGCGCACCCGTAGCTGGCCTTAGTTCGCACTACCGTGCCTTAGGTCGCCGGCGATTCGCCGTGGAAGCCATCGGGCTGCGTTGTCGAACGCGCCGGCATAGTGCGTGTGCGCGTGGGTGACGTCGTTCGCCGTGAGCCGTCCTTCGTTTGATCTACGACTCAGATCGCAGGAGCGTTCCGCTTCTTCAATCGCTTCGGACTGTCCACTTCTTGATCAACGATGGAGATTCGCGTGGGTTGTGCGTGTGCGCTGTGTGGCGTTCATCGTGAGCCGTCCATCTCGCGATCAACGGTCCACAATCGCTGCCCCCTTTCGCGCGTGTGAGTTCAAACGCGGCGCGCGAGATTCAATCTGGACCGTTGGATCCAAGATCAACGATCCACATTCGTTGGATCCGCGCGGGCACGTGCGCATCGTCCCGTGGACTTGGACCGTTGGATCCAAGATCACCGGCCCAAATTTTTCCACGTCGATTCAAATTTAGGAATTTCCCGAGAGATTTAATTGTGAACTGAAAAAGGTAATAAACTTCAAAATTGCATAACTAATTCATTTTAGCTCCGTTTGAGTTGATTCAAATTTTGTTAGATCTAGTTTGAACTAGGATTTAATCTAAAAATGGTTGTAAGCTTGTTTCGGCTCCAGAAAATGGATTTGAAAATTGGTTTAGAAATAGACTTTAATTGTTGCTCTAAAATTGCATTTAACTTCTAAATGGCATAAGTAATTCTCTATAGATCCTTTTTGAGTGAATCTGAAGGACCGGAAAGGCGACTAGAGGGGGTGAATAGGAGCACATAAACTTTTTCGCAAAGAATGGATTCAACTTGTAAATCACTCCAATAGCTATGAGAGCTATGAAGATCAAAAGATTAAGCACAGAGGAAGTCTTATGTTGAATCCACTCTCACCCCACAGCTCGAAAACAAAAAGCAGGAAGTTACGAACAAATCGGGACAATCGGTACAACCGCGAAAAGCGGCGGTTGTACTGCAATCAATCAACCGCAGAACAAGCGGCGGTCGTTCATGATCTTGCGTGCAACCGTAGTGTTATTTACTGGCCGGTCGTTCGATTGTCTGGAGCGAGTAAAATCAGCTCGGGTTTCAAAACGAAAATCGATCAAACTTTTAATCTCTGGCCAAACTTGACCAAAATTGAACCACACCTTCCTGAAGATATTAGGAACCTATTCCAAGCAACGATTTCAGAGATCCATGCCAAGGTTCCTATCCTTTTGCATTTGAGCGAAGGTGGGTTCAAAAGCGGGCAAAATCAACACTTGATCTAACGACTTGCTCGTGGGTGGATGATGATCTAGATGACCTTAGATAGGTTCCCACATGTCCCAGCAAGCAAGATCAAGAGGAAGAACCAAGCAAAACTCCCGGATTGAAGAAAGCCCCAAAAATCACAAAAAAGGAGAACGAAGAACAGAGAGCACGAATAGAAGAAAACTTGATTTCCATTCATTGAATCAAGAGCGAAATACAAAGAGATACATCCCCATACGCATGGACATTAGAACAAGAGGAATGATTACAAGTTCATCAATCCATCCTCTCCCTCTCCCTAAGCCAAGAACTCACATTGGAGAGCTACTGAAGGGGACAAGCGAGGGAGCACCAAGCGCCTCAACCAACACCTCAACCACTAAAGAGCAAAGAGAAAAACAACCTCACAAAGCCTCTTTTGACTCTAAAACCCTAATTCCACCCAAGTGCTCAAGAGGGCATGCAGCCCTCCAATCCTTTATATAGCCTTGGCTAACGGGTCTCCTCCCGTTCGCCCGCTAAGTCCAACAGGAGCTCCGCTTGTGCGACTGCGCTATTTCGATTCGCCTTTCTACGCACCTTCCGGAAGCTTCAGCGCTCCTTGTCTCGCCGCCTCGCAACCACCTCGAGTCCACGTCGTCTTGACACATCGACCGTTCGACCTCGGCGCCACTGCGCCTAGTCCGATCCACCGTGTCTCGCCACGACTCCGCTCGGCGTCCTGCAGCCACCACGAGACAAGAAACACGAAACCGGAACAAGTTCTTCACAACTTGACCTAACGTTAACTCAAACATGCAATATGCAACACATATGCATGAACACACTGGATATGACCTATCCAAAACTCAAAACACCAAAATGGCGAAACTCACAAAACAATCGGTACAACCGCCATGTTACCAGCGGATCAACGCGCTCGGTCGTACCACTCCAATACTGCGGTCGTTCGATTTCAATGAAGACTAGAACACGAACAACTTCTGGAATTCTTCAACCGCCATTTACCAATCGGTACAACCGCCTGCGGTCGTACCGCCCATAACACGCCGGTCGTTCGATTATCCCGACGATACGATTGACTTCACAGCAGCGTGAACGGCGCCAACGACAAGGTCCGACCACACAAACCAAACTCGATGACCTAAAACCTTTGTCAATTACTCATCACTCACACGGACGACCTCCACATGGTCTCTCAATCTCCCCTTGATGAGTATATTGACAAACTCGAAAAAGCAAAGTTGAGTTTGAGTTTGAAGAATCAACATGGTCCAAGAAGAAGAGTGAAACAATTGACCATGTCGACGTAAGGAACACTAGAGCAACAACTAAAAGAGCAAATTGTTCTCCAAAGCTCTAAAATGATCCCAACTTGCTTTTCTTCTCTATTCTCCCCTTTTGGCAATAAACACATCAAGAATGCTCAAGAGAGAATATGACATGTTAAAGGATGAAAATGGTGAAGTTTGTTTATTTAAGCATTTTGAGCCATGAGAATTATCCATAATGACCAACATGTAATACACCAAGCCATAACTTAATAAAAGGCTATCTAGATCATGACAAGATATGTATAAGCTAGCTAGAACACATAGATGACAATCTGAAAATGAGGTACATTATGTGAGCAAGTCAAGTCATCAATGAGCAAAGTCTCGCTAGAGATATCCAAGGATGATCGAGCCATGTCAATAAGCTAAGCGGAACTAAGAAGCTTAAATTGAGACCAAAAAGAGTGCTATAAGCTCAAGATTGAAACATTGGTTAAGTACTTGATTCTTTTGATAGCTTTAAGCAAATTTGAGCACAAATGATATATTATCTTTGAAATTCAAGGTTGTTGACAACCAGATTTTTGTTTTATCATGTGCTAGACCTCAAGCCTTATCGACTACTTCAAGCGAGAAGCTTAAGAAGGTAGTCTAGGTCATCAAAACTCCCCTAAGTTCATGTCAAGTGCAATGACAAGCCGTCTCATAGGGAAGAATTGGTGAAGTCGGTTTTTTCAAGCACAAAAGAGATCTTTTTTTTTTTAACAAGTTGTACTAACTCATGTATCATCAAGAGACTAAAACAACTCAATCTAAGGCTCAATATAGATTCATCACTCTACCCAACCTATTTGACATGGCATGAATCATAAAAGGATAGCTCAAGAAAGACTAATCTCGAGTGCTAACATGACAAGTTTTAGTTTAAGTTGAGCAATTTTAATTATCTTATCATGGCAAAAGCTAGGCTACACATATGAAGTCATGATAAATCTAGCAAATAAGCACAAGTCATGGCAAGGTGTAAAGCATTGTAAACATGTCATAGCAGGATAATAATCAAGGCTCAATGTAGTTATATTACAATGCAGAATGCTAGAAATGCAGAAGATCCAGCTCCCCCTCAACAATAGATGCAACTTTTAGTTCAAGTTGAGTTAAGTCAAAATTAAGCTCCAGAAGCTCCCAAAAGAACTCCCCTTGAACCAAAACAATAAATCGAGAAGGCGCAAAAACATAAAAGCAGAGCAGATCCTTAAAGCATAGATAAGATATAGAGAATACTATGGCTCAGACTGACTCTCATCTACCCCATATGACTCTAGGACTATCAACTGCCCGGCTAACACACTAAGGAGCAAACACGTTCCCTGTCTACCCAAGGGTGGCCCAACCCTTGCTAGAACCTATAAGAAGTGAGTAAGCTCAACCTAGTGAGAAGAGACAGCTAATAAGCAGCATCCTAGAATCACAAGATAAGAGCAGAAATCTAAACAACTAGACAAAAGAAGCACTCTAATCTATGCTAGGAGGACTAATCCCAAATGCACCCAAAATGCAATGCAACGATGAGGAGCAAGAGCATAAATAATATAGTAAAGCGATAAAACCCAAAGCTCCCCTCACTCACAGGTCCATAAGGACAAACCACCCCAAGCTCTCCCCGAAAGTGAAAACCTCGAACTATCCAATGGCTTGGTGAAAATGTCGATAGCTGGTGGTCACTCTCCTGGCTGGAGCACTATATCGCCCTTCTCTACATGGTCTCTAAGGAAGTGGAAGCGAATATCGATGTGCTTGGTCCGGAATCTTTGCCTTTGGGTTCTTGGCAATGTTAATCGAAGTGTTATCACAAAAAGTGGAACAACATGCGATAACTAACCCAAAGTCCCGCAGGTCGAAGCCATCGAGCACTTGACTCTGACAAGAATGGCTGCTGACAACATACTCGGCCTCGCGGTGGGTATGCAACACTGCATTGCTTCCTTGAAGACCGAGAAACAAGAGAAGTGCCAAGAAATTGGCGGTGCGAAGTGCTCTTCCTATCTATCCTCTGACCCGGTGAAGTGCGCATCCGAAAAGGCTCTCAAGGAAAGGCAGGATGAGGAAGAGTACGGATACCATAGTCAATGGTAGCTCGAAGGTACCGAAAGATCGCTTCACACTTTGGCGGTGAAAGCGAGGAGAAGCTCAAAACGAGCGCACAAACACACGAAAAATGTATGTACGGTCTCGGCGTTGAGGTACAAGAGGAGCCAATCATCTTTGCGATACTCCTTTTGATCAATGGCTCGCCATCCTCATCTGGGTCAAGATAGGCGGTAGAAGCCATGGGAGTCGACACAAAGCTTACCATCACTCATGTCGAGCGTCTCGGGGAGGTCACGAGTGTACTTTCCTTGATGAAGAAATGTACCTCCAGTGCGCTTGATTTGGAAGCCAAGGAAGAAGGTCAACTCACCCATCATACTCATCTCAAACTCGGTGCTCATGACATCAAGAACCGGGAAACAGTATGGGAAGAGCGCCAAAGATAATGTCATCGACATAGATCTGGAGCGACGAGAAGGTCGGTGCCATGCCGGCGGATGAACAAGGTCTTGTCAACTATACCCATCTCAAAACCATGACTTATCAAGTAGGACTTAAGCCTCTCATACCAAGCTCGGGAGCTGCTGCTAGAATCCATCTGCTTTGGAAAGCTTGAAGACATGGTTAGGGTATTTGGGGTTCTCGAAACACGGAGGTCATCGGACGTAGACTTCCTCCTCAATAAGGCCATTGAGGAAGGCACTCTTCACGTCCATCTGGTAAAGCTTGAAACCCTTAGAAGCTGCAAAGGCAAGCAGGATTCTAATGGCTTCAAGTCGAGCTACAGGGGCAAAGGTCTCCTCAAAGTCTAGACCCTCAACACAGGAAAACCCACGAGCTACCAATCTCGCCTTGTTTGGGATGATTACCCCATCCTCACTCTGCTTGTTCTTGAACACCCACTTGGTTCCAATGATATTGTGGCCTCGTGGGGGCTCAACAAGCGACCAGACCTTGTTTCTCTCAAAGTTCTCTAATTCCTCATGCATGGCATTGACCCAAGACTCATCGGATAAAGCATGACAAACATCCTTGGGCTCAAAAGAGGCAACAAAAGGCGAGTGGAGGCGAAATGAGATAAGCGGACTTTGAGCGGGTAACACGCTCGAAAAGATCTCCAATGATCTGCTCTGAAGGATGAACTTTGGATGTGTCTAGGAGGTCTGGGAGAGATGAAGAAGTGGCCTCTACCTCATGAGCCGACGAGGTAGGAGCAGAGCCACTAGCTCGGAGGAAGCGAAGGCAAGGTGATCACCTCGAGGTGCGGTGGAAGGCGGCACCTCAAGGAGTGGATGAGAGGCAGGATCGGGTAGACAACCGTCATCTCCATCGTCCTCATCATCCACAAAGATGGTCTCGGATCGCTCTAAAGAACACGAGATATCTGGCCTAGTCCCGGTGGCCTCGTCAAAAATCACCTCGCGAGTCTCTACCATTTTGCTAGACTCAGCGATTCGGACCCTATAAGCCCTTGAAGAAGTCGAGTAGCCTAGAAAGATACCGCCACACGAGGAGCGTGACTCGAACTTATCTAGGTTCCCGGACTTCAAGATAAAGCACTTGCAACCAAACACACGAAAATGAGAGACAGGGGCTTTAGCAGTATCTCGACTCATAAGAAGTGCGGTGTAGGAGTGCAGAAGAAAACTCGATTCAAACATGGCATGCGGTCGCAATGGCTTCACCCAAAACTTCCTCGGTGTAGAGTACTCATCAAGCATCGTCTGGCCATCTCAACCAAGGTACGGTTCTTCCTCTCCACAACGCCATTTCTTTGAGGGCGTATGGAGAAGAGAATCGGTGCTCTACACTGTCTCACCGCAAACTCTCAAAGTAGGAATTCTTGAACTCCGTGCCATTGTCCTTTGCGGATCGCTCGTAAGGCACCGGGAGCTCAGCAGACGACCTACTAAAAGACCTCGGAAATGTGTAAAAGTCTCATCCTTGAGGCTAAGAAAAACACCAAGAGTACCTCGAGAAGTCATCGACCACAACAAGAACATACCACTTCCCTCCTGCTTGTTGCACTTCGATTTGGTCCAAGCTGTGTCCATGTGGAGCATCTGTCGGTGCATCGGTCATAATGCTTGTGTGGGAGGATGAGAAGCGGCAACCATCTTGCCGTGCTTGGGCATGGAGTGCAAACAAGATCTTTGACCATCTTGAGTTTAGGCGGACCACGAATGAGATCATGGTACGCTAACTTTCGGGTCAAATGGTCAAATCAATATGACCAAGTCTCCTATGCGAAAAAGAGATCGCGGGACTCGAAGCAACTAAACACACGAGAGGATCGCGGAAGACTCGGAAAAATCAGCACGAAAGATCCTCCCATAGCGAGAAATCCATAAACCGGACTACAGAAGAGTCAAGAATTTTGCAAGCGTTTTTCTTGAAGCTCACCTCGAAACCGTCATCGGTGGTGAAAGCGGAAAGCAAATTGTCTGCAGACTTACTAACCAAGGCAACATCCTTAAGAATAAAAAAAGCATTAATCGCGACAGTACCTTTGGCGATGGCGCGTCGAACGAAGCGTCTCCGAAGGTGATCGTCTCATCACCGAGCGCGGGCTAGGAGGAGAACCAGCAGGAGTCTCCGGTCATATAGCGAGAACAACCGAGTCTACAAGCCAAACCTTCTCCTTCCCTACCGGCGAACTGAGTCAAGCAGTAAAGTCTCGATCTTGGGATAAATCAACAATGATTTGGCACCCAATCTTGAATAACACGTCGGCGGATGAAGTAGTCAAGCACGGCCGACCTCTATCTACCCTCGCTCTCTGTAACTCAAAGCGGAAGGTCTAAGAGTAGACCGAAGTCATTCTTTGGGTCCGGCCCTCTCTGAAGGAGTGAGTCGAACACCTGCAACATCTTGAACATCCATGAGTAGCTATCTCGATGGGGAAGCGAGATCTACCCTCGGGACGGCGGAAGTCACGATGAAAGCGACATGAGGGCGAAAACCGAAAACTTCGGAAAAACCAAGTCCTCGATCTTTGCACAAACCCATCAAAAAAACAAGCCTAGACCTCGTGTTGGTCTTAGGTGCACTCAAAGTCAGGGGCCGACCACAGATGCGCCTAAGAGACTCAACATAGTCTCTCTGCGATCTTGGCGCGCTGAAGCATCGATCATTGTGTGTCCATCCTTACGAAAGGTGCGGTGATACTTCACCTTACGAGAGGTAAAGCGACATGTGAAATTACCTTCTTGTCGAAATCCCCTGGACATAGCCGCTGACTTGAAATGGACTTTCTCGGTCTGGGCTCGGTCTCGATCACACACAGTGCTATGGAGTGCGAGCACGGCGGTGGATGCTTCCTCATGTCCTCAAAGAAGTCATATCCTAGACCACGATTAAATCTGCAAATCTTAGATTGGTCTAGAATAAGATTGAGCTTCTTCTTGCCTCCTACAAATCTCTCGAGAGTGTTCATAAAATCGACACTCCCGAAAGAGAGAGGTGCAAGAAAGCGGGGGAAAGAAAGAGCAAGAGAAGGTAAGGGAGCAAAAGAAGAACCCGGCGAGAGGGAAGAATGGCTTGTGCACGGCCAGGCTCTGAAGGGACGATCCTCTTGCTAGCCGGTTGGTTCACGTTGCTAAGCGTCTCATCCTTACCAGGGCTTCTCCCCTTCTCCACAATCATATTGCAAGCACAATGTGGCTTCTCTAGAAGATCCTTAGTTAGCTTCACACATTTCTCATCCAAAGCAATCAAGTCGATTTTAGTTTGTTACACTTAATGCATGGTGAGCTAACGAGGTCCTTAGAAGCAAAGCGAGCCAACTTCCTTTCATGATCAATCATATCTTGAAAGCTGTTTGGAGACGACCTCAAGTTCAGCGATTAACTTAGGGCAGTTCAAGCATGAAACAATTGGCTCAAGTAAAAAGCTTGTAGTTCAACAATTTTATGATCTGCCCGTTTAAGTTCATCTTCAAGTTATTGCAATTTTCACAAGACTCGAGGCGAGATCAAGGAGCATGGCATAAGATCCTCTAGCGACAATGTCCTTACCCTCACATGAGGTGGGAGAAGTAGTCTCATCGGTAATAAGTAGGGTATGACCATCCTACTCAACTCTAACTCGACAAGCGGACTAACATTCTCCACCTTAACACTATCAAGTTAGGAGGACATACTATCATGTGAGGTCCTTAACTTCTCCATATCAACTTGACAAAGCGAGCATGTATCACAATCATCACTAGAAGGGCGGATGTAAGAGCAATAATCTCTAGTGACAGTCTATCTATTTCCTTCTCTAACTTCGGCACACCTAGCCTTAGCTTTAGCATGAAAACCTCCTAGCTTAAGAAAAGCATGATTGAGCTGTTCGTGGGTGGGATCTACCTCGTCCGAGTCGGATCTGCTTCATTTGTCATTGAGTTCGCCCTCGAGGCCATGAAGCACATCTTGGAGAAATCGTCGCCGCCATTCTTGGGCTCTTGGTCACCCGTCCGTCATCGTCGCTCCATCCCTCCACCTCGGAGGTCGAGGTCGTCGAGGCGGTGAGGGCCTTGAGTGGAAGAGCTTCTTAGCTGCGAAGTTGCGGAACTTCTTCTTCTTTGGGCGTCTGAGTGGGAGCTTCTTGTTGCAGTTCTTGTCGGTGTAGTCGTTCTTGCCCGAACCGCCGTAGTCGTTCTTGCCCTTCTCGGCTTGGGGCGGTTTGCGAATGTGGTTGGGGCCACCACACTCGAAGCAAATCACGGGTCCTCCTCTCTTTCTGTCCCTCCTCCTTTGTAAGCGTGGGAGAATCTTGAGCAAGGAGGGCAAGCTGCTCATCCATAAGTGCTCTAGCGATCATCGATTATGTCACGAGAGAGCGACAAGGAGAAACCGCAAGAAGAATCGAAGAAAGCAGGAAGAAGAAACGGGATTGGTGACTAAGGCCATCGATTGTGACCCGACCGACGCGAGACAACGTCAATCTCGTGAGTCTTGAAGCGCGAGTCTGTCTAGCGTCAAGAGTCGGTCGAAGGTCTGTCGTGTCTTTGATGGTGGTCACTTTCATCTCCCAAACCACTTGGATCGAGTCCGTGAGCATCGGCGAGCATTGTCCGAAGTCGGGGTATGTGAGACCGACCCGCTCGAAGGTTGCTCAAGATCTTGTGAAAGCGTCGGAAGCACTCATCTAGGGACTCACCGACAAAGCATCTCAAATTTGTTGTATTCTCGTTTGAACTGGTCTGTCGAACCGTCTTGATCTGGGTGGTGCCCTCATGGTATCGTCGAGGTCACCCGGATATCGTAAGGCGGACGGCGAGGTGAGATATCTTGATCAAACTCACTGACTCAAACCACGGATGATGATGTTCCTTGCCTTTGCATTCGCCTCAACATCAACCATGTTCCGGCATTGATGTTCTCATCGGCGAACAAATGAATCGAACCTTGACCTTTAGCGGATGGCATACCCACAGGCTGGATGTATGTCTCCATTCGGCTCTTCGGAAGAGTGTCGATGCCATCAGCAGGCGGCTTGGTCGAGTACTTGTCCATCGCCACGGCTCTTGAGACGGTTAAGATCTATTGAAAAGAGCTAACGGCTCGATACCAATTGAAGGACCGGAAAAGCGACTAGAGGGGGTGAATAGGAGCACATAAACTTTTTACGCAAAGAATGGATTCAACTTGTAAATCACTCCAATAGCTATGAGAGCTATGAAGATCAAAGATTAAGCCTGAGAGGAAGTCTTATGTTGAATCCACTCCTCACCCCACTCGACAAACAAAAAGCAGAAGTTACGAACAAATCGGGACAATCGGTACAACCCATGAACAAGCGGCGGTTGTACCGCTTGATCGACAACCCATGAGCAAGCGGCGGTCGTTCCTGATCGTGTACAACCGTAGTGTTAAGCGGTCGTTCCGATTGTCTGGAAGCGAGTAAAATCAGCTCGGGTTTCAAAACGAAAATCGATCAAACTTTTGATCTGGCGGCCAAACTTGACCAAAATTGAACCACACCTTCCTGAAGATATTAGGAACCTATTCCAAGCAACGATTTCAGAGATCCATGCCAAGGTTCCTATCCTTTTGCATTTGAGCGAAGGTGGGTTCAAAAGCGGGCAAAAATCAAAACTTGATCTAACGACTTGCTCGTGGGTGGATGATGATCTAGATGACCTTAGATAGGTTCCCACATGTCCCAGCAAGCAAGATCAAGAGGAAGAACCAAGCAAAACTCCCGGATTGAAGAAAGCCCAAAAATCACAAAAAAGGAGAGCGAAGAGCGAGAGCACGAATAGAAGAAAACTTGATTTCCATTCATTGAATCAAGAAGCGAAATACAAAGAGATACATCCCCATCGCATGGACATTAGAACAAGAGGAATGATTACAAGTTCATCAATCCATCCTCTCCCTCTCCCTAAGCCAAGAACTCACATTGGAGAGCTACTGAAGGGACAAGCGAGGAGCACCAAAGCGCCTCAACCAACACCCTCAACCACTAAAGAGCAAAAGAAAACAACCTCACAAAGCCTCTTTTGACTCTAAAACCTAATTCCCCAAGTGCTCAAGAGGGCATGCAGCCCTCCAATCCTTTATATAGCCTTGGCTAGCGGGTCTCCTCCCGTTCGCCCGCTAAGTCCAGCGGAGCCCGCTCCGCTTGTGCGACTTTGCAATTTCCGATTAATTTCTTACGCACCTTCCGGAAGCTTCCGCTCCTTGTCTCGCCGCCTCATAACCACCTCGAGTCCACGTCGTCTTGACACATCGACGTTCGACCTCGGCGCCACTGCGCCTAGTCCGATCCACCGTGTCTCGCCACGACTCCGCTCGGCGTCCTGCGCCCACAGAGACAAGAAACACGAAAGGGAACAAGTTCTTCACAACTTGACCCAGCGTTAACTCAAACATGCAATATGCAACACATATGCATGAACACACTGGATATGACCTATCCAAAACTCAAAACACCAAAATGGCGAAACTCACAAAACAATCCATTTTACAACCGCCATGTTACCGGCGGATCAACCGCACTCGGTCGTCTGGCTCCAATACTGCGGTGCGTTCCGATTTCCAATGAAGACGAACACGAAAGCAACTTCTCTGCGAATTCTTCAACGCCATTTACCAATCGGTACAACCGCCTGCGGTCGTCACCGCCCATAACTTCTCTGCCGGTCGTTCGATTATCTGGCAATACGATTGACTTCCGCAGCAGCGTGAACAGCGCTTAGCGACAAGGTCCGACCACACAAACCAAACTCGTGACCTAAAACCTTTGTCAATTACTCATCACTCTGCACGGGCGACCTCCACATGGTCTCTCGGAATCCAATTTTGTTGGCTTCCTCTATTAGTGTACTAAATGGTAGAATAAGATTTAGGGAAGTCACTATTTTCAAAATCTTTGTGGGTGCATTTTATTTGTGCTCTTGTGCATGCCTTTGAAAAATCATACAAAATGCATACTAGCTCCAAATGAGGTGAATCCAATTATGTTATTCATCTCATAAGGTGCTTTGTTTACCATAAAAAGCTCAGGTGCAACACCTCTTTGAAAAATTGTGCTTGAGAATTTAATTCGGATGAACAGTAACGGATTTGAATTTTCCTGCATTTTCCAGGCTGAGCAGAATTGTTTTGGCCATAACTTTTGCATTGAGAATCCAAATCAATTGGTTCTTATTGATAAATTCCTTAAAAATCATGCTCTATCTGCTGTAAAATTTTTAGAGCATTTGGAGAAGGTTTGCTATTGAGCATTTTCGGTTTCTTCGTTCGTATCGGTTCTTTTTCGCTTTTTTGTTAGGTGCCGACAAGTGCGTTGATCTCGAGAGTGCTCCCCTGCAGCATAGTGAGCATATCCAGCAAGGCAAGCCATTTGATCTTATTCTATCCCATATTATTTTAAAGTCTAATACTTTGTTTACAATTTGTATGTATGCATGCTTTTGTGTCAAAGTAATTTTATCGATTAGAGGTAGCTATTCCTATTGCATGGTTGCCCTTAGATTGTTATCCCCTGTCACAAACCATAGGATAATAATCTCGCCGGTGAATTAGAGCCCGGTGATTGAATTATGCTCTTTATTGTCTTTTCGATGTCATGCTTAGAAATGCTTAGCTCTTACCTAGAATTAGGCGGTCATTGACTTATGTCGATGATCTTGATCACTAAAAACTATTATTCCATTATGTCGGCAGACGCTTTGTTACTTTGTAAAGAAATAAAAATGAAAACAAAATTGTTATTGACTTGGGCACAATGGATGTTGGTGTGATCTCATGGTGTGATGGAATGGTCCCTAAGTCCCTAAGGACCGAGTTACTTGGGCCTTGGGCTGAGCAATATTATGTGCTAACCACACGAGGGTATATGGGACCCCTCTTGACTAAGTACTTTGGGCGGTGTTAATTATGAGCTGGTTGGTGGTGTTAAAAGAAAAATGTTATTATGATAGGAGGGGAACATTAGCAAATCAGCTTGAGCTGGCTAATGTGTCTTTCTCTTTGTTGGGTTGCAGCTCTTAATTAGCATCATCCATTGGAAATGTCTCATAGGACTTAGCCGTGCCGGCATACCAAAGGAAGTGTGCTAATCTAGTGGCGAAAAGGTGGTCCGATGTGTGGGTACATTGGTACACCTCTGCAGGGTTAAATCTATTCGAATAGCCTCGTCCTAGGTTATGGACATGCTTAGCAAGGTCACTCAAGAACTAGACTACAACATTTAATTAAAACTTGTTGGGTTGGTATGAATGGATGTTCATACTATTGTTGTGGTGACTATTGGGTTAGTCACTTCCAGGTTGTCTTTACTGTTGTTATTATTATTGTATCGTTGTTACTTCAACAATTAAAAATTGTTTGTCAACTTGCTTTAAATCTATTACATTATTGCAAATGAAAACTTTCTTTATGCTAAAAGTAAGTCTAGAGCTTCCTCCACTTAAATAAAGCTTGCATGTAGCTAATTATAGGTCATTACCCTTACGTCGGTCTTGTGAGTACATTTTTGTACTCATTTGCTTTGCTTAACTGTAATTGTTGCAGAGGAAGAAGCAGAACCCCAAGGGTTCCACTTTTGTGAGATGTGCGGTGGATTTGACGACTAGGTTGGTGGTTTGGTCGGTTGCCTTGTGGGCTAAAGGCAAACCGTATGGCTTTTGTTATTGCCATCTTATGGCTTTTGCTTCCGCTGTCTATTTATCTCTTTAATTGTATTTGGCCGGTCAGCCCCTTTTGTAATAACTCTCTATTATGTATGTCTTTTGTTTAATCTAATTAGTGCTTTGGATCTATGTTTGTATGGAATTGATGCATGAACTTGTAAAGGGTGTATGTCTGACACTTACGGGATGTACATATTTTCCCCGAACACGGATATTTTGTTTATGATGCTGCTAGGGTTGGTGGTTCGACTAAGCATCCCAAGCCAAATACCCGGGTCTCACAACTACCTCTAATACCATTTGGTCGTGGTTGACTTTTAGATAACTAATATAATTATTTTCTGATTACCCTAGTTGCAATGCCATTTCTTATTGAAAGGATGATCTGTTGTTATTAAATCTTTGACAAGGTTATTAATTTAATTAATAAGGAACTTGCTAATCGAATTGTCATTAGCTAATCACTCAACTAACTATCTTCTAACTAAAAACCTATGTGCATGGACCACTTCATCACTTGCAGATGGGCCCCCATTCTACACACACAGACAACAAAGAGAGACAGAGAGGGTCTAGAGTGGAGGACAGAATAAGGGAGGCGCATGGTGATGCTCAGGCGGCTTCCAACGCCAATGAGGGGGCTACGACGGCAGGTGAGGGGCAAAATGGAACCGGCCGGGGAAGGAGGTCCCAACAAGGGTGGTGTCACCGGTCGGGTGGCCCCGAGTTGGTCGGGTGGTGACATGTGGCGACCGGCCGTGGGTGAGGAGATGGGACAGCGGTGCTGGAGTAGGAGAGGGAGGTAGATAGGGGTACAGTGTGGGAGCCCCCAGGTTATTTTCGTAAGACCGAGGCATACCCGACCTTAAGGAGATAACTCGGAGCTTCCAAGTTAATGGATTCTAAATTAACTCCATCAAATGAGAGTTCTTCGTTGAACTAGAGCCCCAGTGATCATGCGCACTGCTCTTCTGCGAGCACTACATGATTAACGGTTCTCTAAACAATCGAAGACCACACTTAATGAGTTAATATGGAATCCATGAACAGCAAGCATGAGATCATGTTGGCTCCCAAGATCAGCGACCAACATGTCCCAAACTCACGTAAAGCATTGATCACATCCATACACAAACATACATTCATAGTTCCAAAAGACATACAACATAATAGTTCAAGTCTACGACTATTACAAATGGCTCGGTCGGCCATAATCAAAAGAGAACCTTAAGTGACAGCGGAAGCAAGTAAATAAACCAAAATGTCCAGCATGGTATGCCCAATACCCATCGGCAACCAACTGGGGTTAAAGAATAGCACTACTCGTTAGCGTCGCCTAAATCGGCGCTTACGAGCTCATCGGTCTCACAATCTTCCTCACCTGAAATTGCAGCAACCAGGTTGAGTACAAAGTTGTACTCGCAAGTCTTACACAAATAAAAATTAGTTATGCATAGAGGTTGTTCCAAAGGATGGCTCATATTGGCTTAGTTTTGCGAAACGACGCAACAATTTTAACAACCTACATAGACTAGTTTTTCAATTGCCATTTTGTAAACAGATTTGAAGTAAAAGTAAAGCATGTGAGTAAGTAATAAATTGAATAACAAAATGAACAAGAAACAGCAAAGTGGCTACCCACTTTGGTACAACAAAAATGCATGAACATCCCATTCATGCCGATCCAAAAGTTCCCACAATTTAAATATAAAGTCTAACGATAGTAACTCCTAAACTCAAGCAGTTGTCCATAACCGTGGACACGGATATTCAAATAGTTTTATCTCTGTAGAGGTGTACTACTTTACCCACACAACTCGATTAGCCCGTAAGCCACCGGATTGAACACACTTCCCTTGGTGTGTCGGCCGGGAGAATCGAAATCTGATCATTTTCAGCAAGAAGACCCTATTGAGCTAAGTCCCCCATGTGAGATGGGTCCTTACCTAGTACAAGCATCTGATAGCACTTGCTAGGGGGCTCACAAGTTGTATTAGAAATACCGATGCAATGTACATAAAGAAAAATGGTGCGTCCCCTGCACTCTATAGAAAAATTACATCGGCTCCTGATGAACATAGGATTTCACGGTCACTATGTCCTTACACCACCATGAGACTTAACGCAATAAAACCTTCCCTTACTTAACCATACAGTACCCATATTCCGCATGTGGTAGTACGAATGTACTTAAATCAACGACGTTACCAAAGTTCGGTCCTTAATGGTCCAGACAAGACATCCACATACCCAAATCTCGTGCACGAATTTACCATCACTAACCAACACTTGTCCAGACCCAAAACTCATTTAAAGTGATAAAATTTATCTCACAAAACAGATACGAAGATCTGGAATAAAATGAATATAAAAAGGTGTATGTTTTTCCCAAAATTGTCGAGTTAATCCTGACAAATATCAAACTACCGTCCTAGACTTGCATGGCTAAGCAAACTCGGACAATATATTTCACACATCCTAACTTAAGCATGTGGTACCGAAATAATTTAAGGATAACCTCGATGAATTAGGACATAACTATTCTACACATCACAAAAATAGCGACATTATCAAAATAGCATGCAAGCAATTATCATTGCACTAACTTAACCAAAACTAGGATCAAATATGGTGCAAAAGAAAGTTCAAATGATGCTTGCCTTGATGGTAGCTTAGCTGCTCTCTCTCAGTAGCATAGGAGTCGATATCGATTTCTCCGGAATCTAGAGAAATAACGATATCGATAAACACCGAGAAATACCTCAAAAATCAAAATGCTTAAAAATGCATTATTTTTATACAGTGGATAGAGCATGATTTTAGATGAAAATAGGTGAAGGAATGATTTCATTTGAAGTTAGTGTGTGAGAGTTATGTCTGTTTGAAAAACAGATTTCAATATGTTCAAGTTCATGCAATTTAATTATTTAGCCAAAATTTGCAGAATAGTAGGGAATACCAGGGTTATACAGATAAATAGAGAATATTTTTATAAGTTCAAAACAGTTGGATTTAACTTATTTGGAGTTTTCAATAATTAGTTATGTATTTTCAAAGTTATCAGTCTTTCCCTATTGTAAAAATAGTAGGTTTAATGGATCATTTTCCAAAATAATAATTTCTGCTTCTGAGAAATGGTTGGAACTAATTTCATAATAATGTTCATCAAAAATAAAAATTATCAGAATTGGTTTCATCCATTTTGGGGTTGAGAAGAATTAGTTATGAATTTTTGATGTTATTCACATTTTCAGTGTGCAGATTAAGACGTTTTAGATTTTCTAAAGTATTTACTCCTTTTCTTACCGAGGGTTACACTAGCCTCAGCCATTTGAATCATGGGACCCTACGACAGCGCCGCCTAACCCTCTTCTTGAGTCAAAGTCTTGTACGACAAGTGGGCCCTACACGCTAGTGAAACTAAACAGTGCGTGCGCGAGTGGGACGTTCGGACCATGCTCGTGAGCTGTTGGATTAAGATCCAACGTTTCACATTCAAGGTGAGTTCGGACGGTCCGAACAGCCCACAAGATCTGGAGCGTTCATTTCACAGTGGATGGTTTAGATCTGATGGTGCGTTCGGACGGTCCGAACAGCCCACTAAATCTGGATCGTTGATTTTACATCGAACGATCCAAAATGGTCCTAGTTGAGTTTGCGCTGGCTATGCACAAAGACACGGGGCTTAAGTGATTTTGGGCCCACATGTCAAAGGCTGCTATAGTGCGTGTCCGTGTATGACAATGGGATTTCCTTGTCCCGCTTCACGGCGCCGGCGGCCAGGCGCCGATGGCGTGAACCAAGAGTTGGGTTAGATGTGCAATAGTGTTGCGCACTTAGGGGAAGTGATTGCAACCTCTCAGATGGCCCTCACCGGCGGCTAGGCGGAGTTGAGCAAAGGTGTGCAACACGGAAAACATGCAAAATGCGATAAAGCTCCACATCAGTTCTGATAAGCGGGTGCCCAGCATCTAAGGACTATTAAGAGGTTACCTAAGCTAGGAATAGCGCTCGAGGAAGCTTGGAGCAATAGGAGCAGTGTCGGTGCTGGAGAAGATAATGACGACGATGCGGCTCAAAGTGAAGAGAACGTCTTGAGCAAAATGAGACACAGTGAATGCTCTGAATAGCTCAAGGATCCTATTAGGATGCTCCATGAGCAAGGAATTGACAAAAGTCTTACCGAACAAGGTGGGAGATGAAAAGATTGTTCTTTGATTGACAAAGTCCAATCCTTTAATTCGCGAAATCCTGCCATGCATTGCCCCAATAGGTTTAGGGGTTTTCAATGTCAAGTTAAATGGCACAAAATGACGCGAAAGATTTATCAAAAACCTTACAAGAGATGAAAATGGCAAGGTGATGCTCTCGGGTGTGCGCTCTAGAGCTCCAGAGAGCACAAGGATGGTCCAGAAGCTACAAGCAACAATGGAAGCTTGCATTAGCAAAAATGGACAAGGGATTGAACATAGAATCTAAAGGTACCACCCAGTGCGAACTTACCGGAGTAGAGAACGAACACTAGCTTCCCTTTCCTTAGCCACCACAGGAAAAGTGAGAAAGAACTAGGGTTTGGGGTGTACTTAAACTTGCAGAAATAACGGAGTGGAGGCAGCATCAAACAATAGAGCTCCCGGATAGGTTGCCATGGGCGGTGGCTCACGGTGGTGACGGAGCAAAATCAACCGCATGGCAAAGGAGCTCTGAGTGAAGTGACGGGAGGTTGAAGAAGGCACTGACAGTGTGGGCCCACCTGTTAGCGAAAAAGAAAGTGGCACGCCATGCGCAAGACAACACTCCACTCATATCTCCACCATTAGATTCAAATCCAACGGCCCAAACTTGTGGCACGCTCTGCACGATTCGAATGGCCCAACTGATCTGAGCTATTGATTCTGAATCAGAGGGTTCATATTTGTGGGGGCGTTTGGATGGTCCAAATGGCCCACTAGATCTGAGCCGTTGATTCTGAATCGGACAGCCAAAAAGTGGCATGTGCGGTGAAGGGGGTGGGGTGCAATTAGTTGACTCAACCGAGTCAAGTGGCTCGGTCCGATGTGAGCCCAAGGAACAGTGCTGGCCAGGGTTGAGTTGAGGTTTGACTAAGATTTAAATCTAGATCCTCAACTTTGACCAGAGGTTTAGAAATAGGAATAAAATTCCTAAAAATATGAAATAAATCAGAGGTGTTCTTGGGATGACCTAGCACCCAGATAAAATTTAAAACCTCTCTATTTATGCCATATTTTGCGCAGGTTAAATCCACAATCTAAATAGGTTATTGGATTGAGTTTGAATTTTTCTAAGGATTCAACCTTTCCCAAAAATTTGTGAGAAATTATTTTAATTCTGGATAATTAATGCAGTATTCGTATAAATTGTTTCTAGAGGAACTTTTGTAGCATTTGTTCCAGTTTTCTTTTGAAGTTCATGTCTTTTAGTGTAGGTTCAAGACTTGCACAAGATTTTTCAAGCGCAATAATTTATGCAAATGCTTGAAAATAATGATGCATGCTCATGAAATGCATAGTAAACCTCTTTATTAAATTGAGGATGTGACATACAGGCTGTAGAGTGGTGAGGAGTACTCACCTGAGCCGAGGATGAGGGCGAGAGACTGGGCAGAGCTAGAAACAAAGGCCGGGGGCGGCGTGGACGGCTCGTCGGTGCGATGGCGATGCAGGGTAGGGTAGAGAGAGTGGGTGGTGGGGAAAGAAAGGGGAGGGTGAGGAGGTGCTCCCATGGGGAGGAATTGAAGGGGGGCTTACCGGTTGTGGCATGGCAGCATCGTCGGTATGTTCCGGCCGAAGCAGAGGAAGATGGCTGTGAGCGGTGCTTTGGTGGAGGAAAACTAAAATTGGGTGAGGGGAAAGCCTCCTCAAGGTCTAGAGCCTAGCAGATGACGGCGGCATGGCCATTCCAAGTGGGTCGAGGCGTAGAAGGAGAAGCACATGATCTGAGGGGGTAGAGTGTGTTAGGGAGGTCTTCACGGACATGGTGATGCTAGCTGTGGTTCACTGGGGTGACTGAAGCGGTGTGGTGAGTGTGGCACCGGAAGAAGATGGAGAGGAAGGGGATGAAGATGGAGAGGAGGGGAGGAAGAAGTTGGAGAGGAGGGGAGGCCACAGGAAGGAGGAGTGTGGAGCATGGCTTAAGGGGAAGGATGTGCCTAGGGCAGGCATGGATCACAATGGGACGGGGCAGATGCTAGCTACAGTGCACGAGGACAGGGACGATGATGTGGCGGTAGTGGCGCGAGGACGATTGGACCGGAGTGGTTGAGCGAGGTGATGTGAGTGGGTGGGCACGCATGAGCGGCGCGGGCTTCCTGGGCGTGCCTAGGGCGAGGACTTGTAGACGTGGGCGAAGTGACTGGGGCAGGTGAGGTATGTGGGCGCAATGAAGGGAGAACAGAGGAAGGAGAGGGAATGGGAGGAAGAGCTGGCAGGCGGGCCTGGGAGGAAAAGAAAGAAAGAAGAAAGGAAAAAAAGAGATAAAACAAAAGGCAAAAAGAAAAAGAAAAGGAAGGTGTTGGGCTGGGCCAGGTAGTTTTTGACCCAGACCATAGTCTCTGGGTTTTCTTTTTCTTTTCTTTTAAACTCCAGTTTCAATTTTGACGTGGTTTCAAATAATATCCCCGAAAATTCAAATATCAACAAGGCGCATCGAAAAAGTTTTAAAAATTCCACATTTTTGGTCATTTGAACATCGTTTAGGGCCTCAAAACGGGCCCGCAAACCGAGAAAAATTCAAGTTTCTCAGAATTCGCTCAAAATTTATAGAGCCCTTTTACAAGTGATTCTAAAGGTCCCCATGAAGACGACATCCTTTTTCGAGCTTCCGAACTCTGTGTGCGACGTTCTCTTGTTCTGCCGCGCTGTGAGGACCCCGACTTATTTGGCTTGTAATGCTTAGTCATCCATTGACCCTAGCATCACAAACAAAATAACCTGTGTCATCGAGATATGTATACTTCCCAGAAATGCAGTATACACACCCCTTTACAAAATCGTGCATCAATTTCATACAAGACATAGAACCAAAGCACGAACTAGATTAAACAAAAGACATACATAATAGCGAGTTATTACAAAAGGGGCCGACCGGCCAAATAACAACTAAGGAAGATAAATAACAGCGAAAGCAAAAGCCATAAGATGGCGATAAATAAAAGCCATAGGTTTGCCTAAAGCCCACAAGGCAACCGACCGGGCCTCCAAGCTAGTCGTCACATCCACCGCACATCTCACAAAAGTGATACCCAGGGGGATCAACCTCCTCTACAACAAGTTAATTAAGCAAAGCAAATGAGTACAAAAATGTACTCGCAAGACTTACGTGTAGAGTAACAGACCTATACATATGCTACATGCAAGCTTCTTTAAGTGGAGGTTGTAGGTTGTTTTCAGCATAAAGCAAGTTTTCATTTACAATAATTAAATAGATTCAAAGCAGTTTTGCGATTCAATTTCAATTTGCAATTAACAGCGAGACAACAACATAATAACAATAGATAGATGACAACAATAACCTGGAAGTGACTAACCAAATAGCCACCACAACAATAGCATGAATTACCCATTCATACCACCCAAGTCAAGTTTTAATTAAAGGTTGTAATCTAATTATTGCGGGAAATAACCAAGCTTGTTCATAACCTAGGATGAGGCTATTCGAATAGATTTAACCTTGCAGGGGTGTACCAATGTCCCGACACGTCAGACCGCCTTTTCGCCACATGATTAAGCACACTTCCTTTGGTATGCCGGCACGGCTACGTCCTACGAGACATTTCCAATGGATGATGCTAATTAAGAGCCGTGACAACCCAAAGGGTAGGATACACCGCCCAATTTTAAGCAATCATGGTGCTCCCAATCCCTATAAAACATTTTAACCACCATCGACTCATAATTAACACCCCCAAAGTACTTAGCCAAGAGAGGGCCCATATCCCCCTCGTGTGGTTAGCACACAAACTTGCTTGGATCAATGGCACAAGTAATTCGGTCCTTGGGGACTTAGGCACCATTCCACACACCATGAGATCACACCAACATCCATTGTGCCCAAGTCAAATAGTTTTCATTTTCAGTTTTGTTTTGACTTTAAAATTAACAAAGCACAAGTGCGGGACATAATGGAATAATAATTAGATTTGTGTAATCAAGATCATCGACTAAGTCGATGACTGCCCAATTCTACCGTAAGCTAAGCATTTCTAAGCAATACCAACACGCGATCTACTAAGTGATGAGAGCTCATCCAACGAACTCTACATCACAGCAAGATATTCCTAGGCTTAGTAGTAGAGAGTGAACATTTACCTACAGAGTATGCATCTATAGGATCAACTAAACGATAACCATCTAACAACAAAATAGACCATGCATACATACACTTTGCAAACAATATATTAGACTTTGAAAGTAATAGGATTAAACATGATCAAACCGCTTGCCTTGCTGGAGCTACTCACTATGCTGCAAAGGGTCACTCACGGATCAACGCAATGTCAAGACCCAACTAAAAGCTTAAAAAGAACCGATAAGAACGATTTAAAACCTAAAAGACTCAACAAAGACAATTTCTCCAATTGCTTTGAAATTTTACAGCAGAATAGCATGATTTTTATGAATTTATCAACAAGAACCAATTTATTGGATTCTCAATGCAAAAGTTATGGCCAAAACAATTTTGCTCACTGAAAAATGTTTGGAAAATAGAAATCGGTTATTATTCATCCAATTAAATTCCCTAGCACAATTTTCCAAAGAGGTGTTGCACCTGGGATTTTTATGGTAAGTCAAGCACCTCATGAGATGAATAACACAATTGAGTTCACCTCATTTGGAGCTAGTATGCATTTTCTATGATTTTTCAAAGATATGCACACAAGAACAACACAAAATGCACCCACCAAGATTTTGAAAATAGTGACATGCCTAAAACCTATTCTACCATTTAGTGCACTAACAGAGGAAGAAAACACAATTGGATTCACTCAAAAAGGATCTATAGAGAATTACTTATGCAATTTATAAGTTAAATGCAATTTTTAGAACAACATTTAAAGTCTATTTCTAAACCAATTTACCATTTCATTTTCTGGAGCTTCGGTGAAAAGCGGACCTGCTCGCCGGAGGGACTTGTGAGGTAGATGAGCTTCCGGGCGCAATCGATTTGCCCCATATGCTGGGATAGCCAATCCATGCCAAGAATCACATCTAAGCTTGCTGCATTGAGGAGGATAAGATTTGCTAGAAAACCTACTCCCTCAATCTCGACAGGAACCTCCCGACACTCGGATTCAGCTCTCATCTCCAACCGGGAGAGCGATTGAGCAACGGGACCAACAAAGGAGCAAAAAGAAGATCACCAACACCAGTAAAAGACTGAGATACAAAGGAATGAGATGCTCCTGAATCGAACAAAATAGTAGCAGGATGAGAGTTAACAAGAAGCGTACCCAACATGACGCCGATGCCTCCTGCGCTTCCTCCGCGGAGATGAGGTTGACGCGCCGCTTCCCCACGCTGGATGGCAGGACAATCTTTGATCCCGGAAGGTCCACCTCCTGCCCACGCCCTCCATTAGGACGAGGGACCGCCTCCATCTTCTTAGGGCAATTATTTGCATAATGGCCCTTCTAGTTGCAGAAGAAACAAGTGACCTCGGCAACATTGCGGAGGCCACCCTGCTAAGTCGCAGGTGCACGTGGTCGAAACACGGCCTGCGGAGGACAAGGGGCAGGTGCTGACGACCTCGGGGGTGTTGAAGCCTGAGGACGGGACCCCAGAGACTACCCGAAGTGAGTACGGGAAGAGCTGGTCTGGGAAGACTTCTGGGTCTCCCACTTGCGCTTGCGAGACTCTCACAGCGTCCTTTCTTTGTGCTCAGAGACGATGGCCTTGTCGACCAAGGCCTGGAAGTCGGGGAAGTCAACGATAGACAGCTTGTCCTGAAGCTCCTCAGACAAGCCATCCATGAACTTCTCCTGCTTGGCCTCATCAGTGGCCGCCTCCTCAGGAGCATACGAGCCAGATGGTTGAACTCGTACAAGTACTCCATGACCGAACTGCGTCCTTGCTTGAGCGCAAGAAACTCCTTCTTCAGCTTCATCACACCGGCAGGGATGTGAGACCACCGAAAGGCAACACGAAACTCCTCCTAAGAAACGGTGTGGCCTGTGGGCTGCATGGTGAGAAAGTTCTCCCACCACGAAAGAGCTGCACCCTCCAGTTGATGGAATGCAAAAAGTGCCTTCTCCTGCTCCTGGCACTAAGCGATGTTGAGCTTCCGCTCAACCAGGTGAAGCCAGTCGTCTGCATCCAGTGGGTCCTCAGACCTGGAGAAAGTGGGCGGCTAGGTGCGAAGGAACTCTGCAAATCCCCCACGCGACTGATGTCCACTTCCTCCCCCTGATCCAGAGGCACCAGAAAGAGTGGAGGTGTTACACGCAATAACCTCCAGAATCCTGGTCTGATCCATTCGGTTCTGCTCGATCTGAGCAAAAACAGAAGCCATGGTCAGAGGAGGCAGGAGCTCCTCATCCGGACCAGCTGCCTGACCCTGACCACTACGAGTTCTTCCAACCATCCTGCTGAAGAGAGAAAGGGGGTTAGCAATGAAATCCGACAATTAGAAGCTAAAAAAAGCGAAAAGCTATCGACTAGGGGAATGGAAAATCACCCTAACTGAAAGCCAAACTTAAACATCAAGAACACAACTCCAAAAGCTTACAAAAAGGCTCAAGAAACAACAAGAAAACACGAGGCTAAAGCTCAACTTCCCGACACGACAAACACGTATTGAATGAATGAGCAATCGGTTGAGAAGACAAAATTTCAGCTCACTACTCTAGTTCTAACACTACTACAAAGCAAGGCAAAACCAGCAAATTAGGTGTTAGATACTTAGCTAACTCGTATCACATCTTACCCTTTTATTCCCACAAGTTTTAGTTGTATTATCCTCTCATTATCTACCCTAATTAGAAACCTTTGAGACTGCTGTCTAGAAATTTGATGCTTGCTGTCCAGATTCTGTATCCAAGCTCCTCGTTGAATCGCCGACTCTAGAACTTCAAAACCTTGTAATGGGCAGCTAACACTTCAATTTGCCAATCTCATTGATTCCCAAAATCCAATTAAATGATAACGCTATCTTTTGAGAGAAGGAGAGGAAAACAACTTTTAAAACTCAAATTAGAGTGAGATGAGATAAGAAAGCTAAGATAGGTAAGGAGTAAAAGTAGGGAATTTACTTAAGCTTTCATAAACCATTTGATATTTTGAAACTAATTTTTCAAAACTTCCTAAAGAAGACCAAGCTAGGGTTACTACGGTCAGTATGGCTCTGATACCAACTTTGTGAGGACCCCGACTTATTTGGCTTGTAATGCTTAGTCATCCATTGACCCTAGCATCACACACAAAATAACCCGTGTCTTCGAGATATGTATGCTTCCCAGAAATGCAGTATACACACCCCTTTACAAAATCGTGCATCAATTTCATACAAGACACAGAACCAAAGCACGAACTAGATTAAACAACAGACATACATAATAGCGAGTTATTACAAAAGGGGCCGACCGGCCAAATAACAACTAAGGACATAATGGAATAATAATTATATTTGTGTGATCAAGATCATCGACTAAGTCGGTGACCGCCCAATTCTACCATAAGCTAAGCATTTCTAAGCAATACCAACACGCGATCTACTAAGTGATGAGAGCTCATCCAACGAACTCTACATCACAGCAAGATATTCCTAGGCTTAGTAGTAGAGAGTGAGCATTTACCTACAGAGTATGCATCTATAGGATCAACTAAACGATAATCATTTAACAACAAAATAGAGCATGCATACATACACTTTGCAAACAATATATTAGACTTTGAAAGTAATAGGATTAAACATGATCAAACTGCTTGCCTTGCTGGAGCACTTTGAAAGTAATAGGATTAAACATGATCAAACTGCTTGCCTTGCTGGAGCTGCTCACTATGCTGCAAAGGGTCACTCACGGGATCAACGCACTCGTCGGCACCTAAACAAAAAACGAAAAAGAACCGATAAGAACAATGAAAACCGAAAAGACTCAACAGCAAAATTTCTCCAATTGCTTTGAAATTTTTACAGCAGCAATAGCATGATTTTTAAGGAATTTATCAACAAGAACTAATTGATTTGGATTCTCAATGCAAAAGTTATGGCCAAAACAATTTTTCTCAGCCTGGAAAATGCTGGAAAATAGAAATCGGTTACTGTTCATCCGAATTAAATTCCTTAGCATAATTTTCCAAAGCGTGTTGCACCTAGGATTTTTATGGTAAATCAAGCACCACATGAGATGAATAACACAATTGAGTTCACCTCATTTGGAGCTAGTATGCATTTTCTATGATTTTTCAAAGATATGCACACAAGAACAACACAAAATGCACCCACCAAGATTTTGAAAATAGTGACATGCCTAAAACCTATTATACCATTTAGTGCACTAACAGAGGAATCCAACACAATTGGATTCACTCAAAAAGGATCCATAGAGAATTACTTATGCAATTTACAAGTTAAATGCAATTTTTAGAACAACATTTAAAGTCTATTTCTAAACCAATTTACCATTTCATTTTCTGGAGCCGAACTGGTCGCCGCCAGCGACCTACGGCTCGGCGGTGCGAATGGATGCCAGGTACAGGTGCGCAATAGCAGTGCGCACTCGCTGGTACCACTCACACTTGCGGTGGTGGACTAGAACGGCGGCTAGCCGGAGAGGGGCGGCGCGACAAACATGGCTAAACGTGAAAACGCAGAAGAGCTCCGCAGCTGTCCAGGGAAGCAGGTGCCTAGTTCCTAGTGACTACCAGGAGGTTACCCAAGGACGCGGAGGACAGTGGAAGGGTCAGCAGCGGCAAGAAACGAAGAGCCTTGCGGCACCGAAGAGGACAATGCGGAGAGGATGCTCGGCGACGGAGACGACGAGGAGTGAAATCTGTGGATATCATGGGGATATGCCTGAGATCTTAGGATGATGTTACAATTGGCAATGTCGTTGACGGTTTGTCGAATCACGGTTTTCGACAAAGTTTCGATTCTGTCGAGCCTCTGCGATCCGACCGCCATGGTAGCGGTCAGACCGGCCATGCCTTGACTTGGTTTTTCTGAAATGGTCACCGGCAATGATCCGCCAAGAGAGCGATCGACCACTTTTGCTCGAGCTACGACCGCCACGCAATGTTTTGGATTTTGAAGCTGGGCCAAAATAGAAGGTGTAGGCAAGTGAGGAGGTGCTTCTGCACTTGGTCTCATAATTTTCGGAGCCTCTAGGTAAAAGTTCCATTGGTTTGAAAATTCCAGTAGGTTTCAGTTTTCTAGGATGGAAATTTGGTTGTCATGGATCGACGGTCGATCGGCCTTTGGTCAAGGCCCGGCCCAAGAGCTATCGACCACTGTTGGCGGTCTGACCAGTTTTGATGTGTTTCAATCGTTCTTCGTGGCGGCGATGTTTGCTTGTTAGGTCAAGTTCATGGGTTTCATGGCATATGTGTTGCATGATGCATGTTTTGACTAACGTGGGTCAAGTTATGAAAAACTTGTTCCCTAAACGATTTCTTGGTCTATGTTTGTGCAAAGTTGCTTGGAGGTCAACGACGGTCAATCTACGAGGATGATCGGGACTAGGCTTGGAGAGCCGAGGTCCGAACGATCGAGGATGCCAAAGTGAGGTCAATGGGTTCAAGCATGGCGCAGAATGGACAAGGATGACCAAACAGGCGGTTCGGTGTGATGGGTTGGAACAAGCGGCGGCGGGGTCGGTGCAACCGCCATGGTGGTTTCGTGGGAGCCGGATGGGAGAGACTTGCCGACATGAAGAGAGCCGCAGATCAACCTACACGTAGTGAAGCATGGATGTGTTTCACGCAGCTTGGGACTCGGCTTTTGCAAAAGATCGAGGAGGGTATTTTGTAATTCTACCAAATATCGCCTTGGTGACCTTTTGCCAAGTCACGCGCAAGATGGCGCAAGTTGAAGTGGATTAGGTCAAGAGATGAAGACGACGCTTTAAAACGCGTGCGTATGTGACCCGTTTGTGTGTGGACCTTAACGGGAGCCCATTAGGGTTCAATCTTCTAGAAGGTCTAAGCCTCCACTATAAATAGAGGAGGGAGGTGGTTGCACCCCCTTCAACCCTTTCATTGTTTTTGAAACCCTATTTTGCTTAGGGAGAGGATTAGTGGAGGTTAGGGTTCTAGAGAGTTTGATTGGATTTCGTGCTCATGTATTGAGTCTTTGTCCTCCATTGGTGGAGGGGCTGTAAACCACTACTCAATCAAATCAATCCAAAGAGATTTCTCTCAAGATGAATCTACTATCTCTTTGTCTCTCTATTTGGTGATTTGATGCCCTTTTTGATTCTCGAGTTTTTGATTGGTTTCTTGGCTTGATCTAACTTGCTGTGACTTGTGGGAACCCATCTATAATCAACTTGATCATCAATTACCCACGAGCAAGTCTCTAGATCATATTTCGATTCTTACTCGGTTTTTGACCTTACTTTGCTCAAACTGAAAAATAGAGGAATCTTGGCTTGGATTTCTGCGATCCTTGATTAGAATAGGTTCACAATATCTTTGAGAAGGTGTGTCAAATTTCGTGGAGTTTGACCACATAGATCAAAAGTTAGGCCAATTTGTGTTTCGTTTTTTGGACTGATTTCACTGTTCTAGGTCATTTCGGTCTCCAATGATCGATCGCCAAGCCACCGGTCCGATCGCCTTGTACGGCCGTCGACCGCCAAATTTTGATTTGATTCTGCTTGATCTTTTGCTTTGGGGTTTGGATTGACTCAATACTAGTCTTCCGTTGTAATCGATATATTGATCTTCATAGCTTCTATAGCTATTGGAGTGACCTTTCTTGTTGAATCCATCTTTTGTGAAAAAGTGAGCGTGCTCTATTCACCCCCTCTTGTCGCCTTTTCGTCCAACAAGTGGTATCGAGCCCTGCTAGTTCAATCTTGATCTTAACCGGTCAATGAACTTGGCGATGGATAAGCACTCACCAAGCCGCATGTCTTCGATGGGCTCGACTATGCCTATTGGAAGAATCGCATGCAGTCTTCCTTGAGAGCAAAGGACAAGCTATATGGAGGTTGTTCAAGCCTCATTGCTTTTGCCCGGTTGTTACACGGCTTCAAAGAAATTGACTCTTGGCTAGCAACAACAAGGCAAAGAACCTTTTATATGCTGGGCTTGGTAGGCAAGAGTACGATAGGATTTGCAATCTTGCAAACGCACATGAGATTTGGCACACCCTCGAAACTTACCATGAGGGATCGTCCCGGATCAAGCAAGTGCGTCAGAATCTCTACAAGCGAGACTACAACAAATTCGAGATGCGTCCTAGTGAGAGCATCGATGACGTCTTTACTCGCTTTAACAAGGTGATCAATCAGATGAGAGCTGTTGACATTGAGTACTCTCAACTGAGAATGCCACCCACCTCTTGGCTGCAATCAACACCAAGGAGTGGGAGATAAAGGCAAGCGCTATAGAGGAGAACGTCAAACTCTCTAATCTCACTTTGGAGCTGCTTTATAGCAAGCTAAAAACTCATGAGATCAAGAGAGACGGTAATCCTAAGAAGGATAACATGGCTTTGGTGGCTGATCCTCTAAAAGGGACTCCTGATGGTTCTTCCGAGTCTTCTTCCGTTTTTTCTTGCGTGTTTATCTCGCTATTCAAGAAGAAGAGTTTGAGAGTCTTCCTGAGGCTGATTTAGCTCTTTTGACCAAGAAAGTCACACGGGCATATAAAAATGTAAGAAACAGAAAGAGAGGTGGCCCTGTGACATGCTATGAGTGTGGAGAGCTATATCACATCCGGGCCAATTGCCCCAAGCTGAAAGGTAAGGGCAACCACAAGATTGAGAAGCCTGCCTGGAAGAAGACTAAAGGGGGCAAGCCCAAGTATGATGCTGCCAAGCTCATGAAGGCTGCTCACCGGGTCCTTGCCGCTTTTGGAGATCAATCCATGAGTGATGTGGACTCCGGGAGCGAGGAGGACAAGGAGGAGGAGATTCCTCAAGGCAAGAAGGGGAAGGCCAAGGATTTCACCCAAGCATGTGCTTCATGGTCGACTGGCCGACGCCGATGACGCATTTATGAGGTACCTCTCTCCTATGATGTTCTTTCTGCTAGATGCGATAACATGTATGAGCAATTGCTTAGTCAAGATAAGGCTTTAGAGTTCACCATAGCTAGGAACAAGGATCTAGAGTCACAAGTCGAGAATTTGACATTAGAGCTTGTGAATGCTAAGAGTCTAGATGTTGATGAATGTTCATCCTGCCATGCTTTGCACTCTGAATTGTCTAAACTACAATCTGCTCATGATGCTTTGCATCAACTTGAAAATGATAGAACTGAGCTAATTAATGTTAAATCTGCTCCATGTGAAAAATGCTTAGAGTCTAGCAAGTTGGATGCATCTGGCAATGTGAAATCTAACTTTTGCTCTTTCTGCTTAGAACGTGAACATGAAGTTAAGGATATTCTAGAAGCAGTTAGAGCTAAATATGCCAAGCTTAAGGACACAATTGAGTCTACACCTTGTGCCTCTTGTGCTGCCTATAAGCTTGAAGTTGCTCATCTTAAGGAGAAACATGCTAGAGCCATTAAGGGCAAGACTTGTGAATCATGTGCTAATATTGAAAAAGAGAATGCTTATCTCAAGATACTTTAGAAAGATTCTCTAATGGTGAAAAACAGTTAAACATGATTCTAGATAAATCTAAAACTCCTTTTAAGAAGCAAGGTTTAGGATACAACTCGCCGGGACATGTCCAAGCCTAATGTCATTCAGTCTTGGAAAACGGCTTAGTTGAATTCAAAACCCAACCTCGCAAAAACTATTTTAAATCACAGGTTTGTCCAACCTTTTTAAGGCAAAATGTGCTTCTCCTAGTGGTACAAAATACCATTGCACCTATTGCAAGATGAGTGGACATTTGGTTGAGTTCTATTGGCGTAGGTTGAAAAACACTAAGAAAAATATTGCTAGAATGTCATCTAATCAACCTAGAGCTTTTATGAGACATGGTCACGTACAAAAGAAGAACCCCAGTCTAGGATTTGCTGCACATGCTCATCACCATGTTCCTAGACAGGATGCATCTCATGTTTCTGTTACCATTGCTCATAATAGAACTGCTAATAAAGTCAAGGATAGCACATCTGCTTTGCATACTACTCGCAGACGAGTGTCTCAGTACTGGGTTCCCAAGTCACTTTTAACTAACCCCAGTATTGAGACACATCGTTCTTTTGTGCCTTGATTTTTCAGGATCGCCGCGGAAGAGGGAAGAACACATGGTTCGTCGACTCCGGGTGTTCACGCCACATGACCAGAGACTCAAGATGGTTCACCTCTTTCACGCTAGCCAACCGGTGATGATTTCATCACCTTTGGAGATGATACACAGGCGCATTGAAGGAACTGGAGGATCGGGTGAACGACAAGTTCATTCTCAAGGACGCCGCGCTTGTGTCCAAGCTAAGGTATAATCTCCTTCGCCTCTCACGACTTCGATGATGGCTATGAGACTCGATTTAAAAAGAATGCCTGTCGTGTGCTTGATTCTTTGGTGAGCTGCTTTTGGGATTTCTAGAGTTGGTAGAATTTTTGAGCCGATTTTTCAATCGCTTGCGGATCTCTTAAGTGTTTGATTGCATCTTCTTCTCGATATCCGGCTTTGGCACCGGCGTTTGGGGCACATTGGTTTTGATCATCCGACACGAGTTAGCGGCCTTGATCTCATGAGAGGTTTGCCTAAACTCAAAGTCGCTAAGGATGTCAGATCTTTGTATATGCATACTTCGTAGGCATGGCAAGCAAGTTGTCACCTCACACCCGCTATTGACTATGGTCATGACCGACGGACCGACAGTTGTTTCATATGGATACTGCTGGTCCCGCTAGGGTTCGATCATTGGTGGCAAATGGTACATTCTTGTCATAGTCGATGATTTTTCGAGATACTCTTGGGTGTTCTTTCTTGCTTCAAGGATGAGGCTTTTGATTATTATCATGACCTTGTTCTTCGCTTGGCTTCGAAGCTTCCCCGGTGCCTTGAGAGCGATCCACGTGACAATGGCACGGAGTTCAAGAATGCTTCTTTTGCCTCTTTTGTGCCGAAGCGCAGATTGAGCATCGCTTCTTTCTCCACACGCCCCTCAACAAAATGGCGCTAGGAAAGGAAGAACAGACTCTAGTCGAGATGGCTAGGACGATGCTAGATGAGTATAGCACACCGAGGAGTTTTTGGGCGAAGCTATTGCTACTGACTTGCCATATTTCAAACCGTGTCTTTTTGAGACCGTCTTTGGGCAAGACTTCATATGAGCTTCGTTTTGGCGAAAAAACCTCTCGCTCTCACTTTCGAGTCCTTGGATCAAGTGTTTTATTCTTAAGACAGAAACCTAGATAAATTTGAATCAAGGACTTGTGATGGTCTATTTCTGGGTTATCCCGCTCATTCGAGGGGTTTTCGGGTTTTTAATGTTGAAACTAACATTGTCCAGGAGACATGCAATGTCACTTTTGATGAGACTAGCCCTGGAGCTAGATCCGATGTTTCAGGTGACTTACAGGTGACTGAGAGCATTTTTGTTGAAGAAGATGAGGATGAACTTGATATTGTTCCTTCACCTGTTGCTGATGTTCTTGTCCAAGCTGCCCCAAGCTCCTGAACCCGCGACGACTGCTTCACGTCCAATTGAGGCCTCACGATCTTCATCGCCGCCAGATTCTCAAGGAGGTTGAGGAGACGCTATCTCCCCGTGCACTCCTTTGCACATTCGAAGCAACACCTCCGGATCAAATGATTGGTAATCTCCATGAGCGAGTCACTCGCCTGTATCATGATCCGAGTCTTTTCTCTCACTCTGCATTTGTAGCTTCTTTTGAACCCAAAGATATATCACATGCTTTATCTTATGCTAGTTGGGTCAATACCATGCATGAGGAGTTAGAGAATTTTGAAAGAAATAAAGTTTGGAACCTTGTAGAACCTCCTAGTGGTCATAATGTTATAGAAACCCGTTGGGTGTTCAAAAATAAACAAAATGAGGACGGTTCTGTGGTTAGAAACAAGGCTAGGTTGGTAGCTCAAGGTTTTAGCCAGGTTGAGGGGTTAGATTTTGATGAAACCTTCGCTCCTGTTGCTAGATTATAAGCCATTCGGATTCTGCTTGCATTTGCTGCTTCTAAAGGCTTTCGATTGTATCAAATGGATGTCAAGAGTGCCTTTTTGAATGGTTTTATAGAGGAGGAAGTTTATGTCAGGCAACCCCCTGGCTTTGAGAATCCCAAGCACCCTGATCGTGTTTTTAAGCTGTCCAAAGCCTTGTATGGTCTTAAGCAAGCCCCTAGAGCCTGGTATGATAGACTTAAGACCTTCTTGCTTAAGAATGATTTTGAAATGGGAAAAATAGATAAGACTCTTTTCATTCTTAGGCATGGCAATGACTTCCTGCTTGTTCAGATTTATGTAGATGATATTATCTTTGGTGGTTCCTCTCATGCTCTTGTTTCCAGCTTTTCTGAGACCATGTCCAGGGAATTTGAGATGAGCATGATGGGCGAGCTCAATTACTTTCTGCGGGTACAAATCAAGCAATGCAAGGAAGGGATTTTCATCCATCAAACGAAGTACACCAAGCCTTTAGACCCAAAAAGGTTTGCCACCTTGAGAAGTGAGTTAGGGGTAATTTATCCCTATGGGTTGGTTTGAGGGGAGTTGGATCTTTTCGATCTTTTCTTGTTCTTTTGATCTTTTATTGATCTTCTTTTGAACTTGTTGATCTTTTTGGTCTTTTTAGGCTTTTTGAGTTTTTCTTGCATCTAATTGTATCATATTGCATTTATATGAAAAATCCAAAAAGATGCATTGTAATATAAGCTTTTCGCTTATCTTTTAAATTTGATGAAGCTTTGCTTATTACCCTTTGGAGCTTTAGTGTTTCAATTCTTGCTCAATGCCATGTCTAGTTCTTTGACTTGCTAGAATTATCATGCTTTCACATGTGTAGCTAAGTCTTTGTTGTATGAGTTAGAACTTGAAAAACAACTTGAACTAAGAAATTAGCAATTTGTGAATTGTTTAGCCAGTTGCGCAATTAGTGCTCCTTTTGTGACATTGGCCCTGTCAAAATTGCTTTGTTAGCTCTTGAATCTAGCTTTGATCATTACTTGAGCTTCTTGTGTTCTTAAGAATCTAAAACTGCTCTTGTGAAAAAAGAAAGAAAAATCAATCTTCAAGATTGTCTTATGCTTAAATTGTGCCAAACTACTCTTACGAGACTGCATGTCAAAGACATGAACTTGGAGATAGTTTGATGATCCAGACGATCTCATGGGGACTGCTTGTCAAAACTGACATGAACCTCAAGATTTGTCGCCCTGGTAGAAGCTTAGGATTTGTGGATGGCTCCTAGTCCAGGATCTTCTTCACTAAGATATACCTTTAATCAACTTTTGGTCGAAGCTTAGGATGAGTTTGTGGATGGCTCCTAGTCCAGGATCTTGTTTTTAAGTTAGACCATTAGTCAACTTCAATATTCATTGCAAATGAAAACAGTTGAAAATGGGCGTTTGAGAAAAATGAGCAAAATGATTCAATTCAGGACCTATTTGTCTCTTAATGTGGTCATTGTTAGCTTTTGGATCTCACGTTGATATTTTGACATGGCCAGTATCATTTTAGGATCCCTGTTGATGAACTTGCTAGATTTGAAGCTTTACTTAAAATGCTAAAATTCATTGCTTTATATTGAGCCTTCTTGCTTAGCTTTGTTATACATGTCTTATTATGATCTTGCTAGCGCTGTTAGGCTTGATATGTTGTTTGTGCAACTTTAGAAATGCTAGCTTGTTCTTTTGGGTAATCTCCAAAGCTTCTTGTACTTAAAAATTGGAAAATACAAAAAAAAAATAAAGCCACTCCATTGCATTTCATGCATTCTCCATCTTATGCTTTTTCCTCATTCTGCATTTGTCATCTCTGGACGAGAGGAAGGCGTGATTCCTTGATGACTCCATTGTCAAAGGGGGAGAAGATATTGTAAAAATGTTAAAAAGAGGAGAAGTTGTTTGAAAAAGGGGGAGCTACTTGGAGAAAATTTGAAAATTTGAGGATCATAGTGAGGGGGAGTTTCTTATTTGCATTCTTATGGTCTTATTGTCTTTTCTGAACTTGAATTGCAATTCTTGATCCTCGCAATGATCAAAGGTCATATCGAACAATTGTTCTTTCATATGGACCTTAAGTGAGAATTTGACTCCTTTCTGGAATTTGAAGCTTTCGTGCTTTCTTTTGCCGTATCTCACTTGTTGATACTATTCTAGAGCCAGCTTGGTCATTTCCTTTGCTTTTTCTTGCATTTGGACCAAGTTGTGCCTTTGAACAAAAACGACGTGTTTTTACTTTTCAAACCTCTAAATTCGCATTTATGGAAAATTGCCAATGTGTTCATCAAGGGGGAGATTGTGGATATCATGGGGATATGCCTGAGATCTTAGGATGATGTTACAATTAGCAATGTCGTTGACGGTTTGTCGAATCACGTGTTTTCGGCAAAGTTTCGCCTGTCAGCCTCTACTGATCCGACCGCCATGGTAACCGGCCATGCCTTGACTTGGTTTTCTGAATGGTCATCGGCAATGACCGCCAAAGTGGTGGTCGACCGCCGATGGAGCGGTTCTGACCGCTTTGCTCGAGCGGTCGACCGGCCACTGCAATGTTTTGGATTTTGAAGCTGGGCCAAAAATAGAAGGTGTAGGGAAGTAAGGAGGTGCTTCTGCACTTGGTCTCATAATTTTGGAGCCTCGTAAAAGTTCTATTGGTTTGAAAATTCCAAGAGGTTTCAGCTTTCCGTGTTGGAAATTTGGTTGTCATGGATCGGCGGTCGATCGCCTTTGGTGGCGGGTCTAACCTGGGAGCGGTCGAACCAAAGTTGGCGGTCCGACGGTTTTGATGTGTTTCGTCGTCCTTCGTGGCGGCGATGTTTGCTTGTTAGGTCAAGTTCATGGGTTTCATGGCATATGTGTTGCATGATGCATGTTTTGACTAACGTGGGTCAAGTTGCGAAGAACTTGTTCCTGGAAACGATTTCTTGGTCTATCTTTGTGCAGGTTACTTGGAGGTCAACGACGGTCAACGGCGAGGATGATCGGGACTAGGCTTGGAGAGTTGAGGTCCAGAACGATCGAGGATGCCGGGTGAGGTCAATGGGTTCAAGCATGGCGTAGAATGGACAAGGATAACCGAACGGGCAGTTCGGTGCGACGGGTTGGATCAAGCGGCGCGGGGGTCGGTGCAAGTGCCATGGTGGTTTCGGTGGGAGCCGGATGGGAGAGACTTGCCGACATGAAGAGAGCCGCAGGATCAACCTACACGTAGTGAAGCATGGATGTGTTTCACGCAGTTGGGACTCGGTCTTTGCAAAAAGATCGAGGAGGGGTATTTTGGTAATTCTACCAAATATCGCCTTGGTGACCTTTTGCTGTCACGCGCAAGATGGCGCAAGTTGAAGTGGATTAGGTCAAGAGATGAAGACGGCGCTTTAAAACGCTGTGCGATGTGACCCGCTTGTGTGTGGGCCTTAACGGAGCCCATTAGGTTCAATCTTCTAGAAGGTCTAAGCCTCCACTATAAATAGAGGAGGGATGTGGCTGCACCCCCTTCGACCCTTTCATTGTTTTTAAAACCCTATTTTGCTTAGGGAGAGGATTAGTGGAGGTTAGGGTTCTAGAGAGTTTGATTGGATTTCGTGCTCATGTATTGAGTTTTTGTCCTCCATTGGTGGAGTGGCTGTAAACCACTACTCAATCAAATCAATCCAAAGAGATTTCTCTCAAGATGAATCTACTATCTATTTGTCTCTCTATTCGGTGATTTGATGCCCTTTTTTATTCTCGAGTTTTTTTATTGGTTTCTTGGCTTGATCTAACTTGCTGTGACTTGTGGGAACCCATATATGATCATCTTGATCATCAATTACCCACGAGCAAGTTTCTAGATCATATTTCGATTCTTACTCTGCTTTTGACCTTACTTTGCTCAAACTAAAAAATAGAGGAATCTTGGCTTGGATTTCATGATCCTTGATTGGAATAGGTTCACAATATCTTTGAGAAGGTGTGTGTCAAGTTTCGTGGAGTTTGACCACATAGATCAAAAGTTAGGCCAATTTGTGTTTCGCTTTTTCTGCTAATTTCACTGCTCGGGTCAGTTTTACGGTCTCCAATGTCGATCGCCTTGTTCCGCTGCATCGATCATAAGCCACCGGCCGACCGCCTTGTACCGCCCGGCCGACCGCCATCCCTAATTTGATTCTGCTTTTGATCTTTTGCTTTGGGGTTTGGATTGATTCAATACTAGTCTTCCAACAGATCGGTATATTGATCTTCATAGCTTCCATAGCTATTGGAGTGACATTTCTTGTTGAATCCATCTTTGTGAAAAAGTGAGCATGCTCCTATTCAACCCCCTCTAGTCGCTTTTTCGGTCCAACAAAATCGGCCGCAAGCTCCAAAACTCCAGATTCAAACCGCTCCTGTGGAAGCAAACCCAAATCGAGTTAGGGGAAATGATCAGTGAGGTGAGAGGCATAAGCTGACGCAAAGAGAGGGAGAGGAAGGCCACTGGGGCACTGCCTTCACCGAGAGCTCCAAGGTCAACAATGGCGGCCGAGGGGGTTTCGGTGGTTTTGAGCTCAAGCAGGCACAGTGGGTGCAAGCATGAGCTGTGGGATGGTGAAAGGGAGCCAAGGACGGGAGAGGGGAGCTTAAGTAGCAGAGAGGGCACGGGGGCAACGGGAAGCCTCTCCCACGATCAAGCTTGCCATGGGAGCACTGAGGGCGATTGGAGCAGGTGAGGGAAGGTGACCCGAAGGAGGCGCTTTGGAGCGCATTTAATGCTCCCTCCCATTGGCGAGGACGCGGATGGGACAAGGCGCTGCGCCAACCCCGAATCCAAGGCCGCCATGGCGATCATACGACGCGAGCGAGGACGACCCGAGGAAGGAGACGACGTGGTGAGCGCCGATTTTGATCCAACGGCCGATATGTACGGGCAAACGTGACTCGAGTCCAACAAAGGCGCGAAATGGTTGAGCCAAACCAACAAAGCGTGGCGCACGGCGACGCTGGATCGAGATCCAACGGTTATGCGAGATCTGGGTTGCACAGCTCCGCGCAAACATAGACCGTGCGATGAAGATCGAACGGTCCAGATCGTTCGCGCCAAAGTGGCCCGGTCGGTACAGTTAGTTGACTCGACCGAGTCAAGTGGCTCGAGCCTGAGGAACAGTGCAGACCAGTTTGAGTTTGAATTTAAAAGCTAAGTTTGGAAGAATTTTTAGAGGGAGCAAACTAACTCCAAAAATTCTAAAATTTTGACCAGAGGTTCCCCACTCCAAGATTAACCTTACATAAAATTTCTAAAGGTTTTATGCACTGTATTCTTCTCAAGAAATTCCTCAAGGGTATGTTCTAGGGTTTGACCAATTGAAAAATTGGTTTGACTTGGCTCCAAAAATTACCAAATAATTTCTAAAAATTGTGAAATAATTCAGAGGAGTTACCCATCATCCCTAGAACCTAAGAAAAATATTTTCCAAGATTGGAACCAAATTTGTGACAAAGTGGAATAAGGGTTTGACTTTAGTCAATAGGGGATTTGTGTTTTTGAATTCCACAACTCTTGACAAGAATTATAGAAAAGTTCAAGGGTTTCAAGATGTGAGAAAAGTTTTAATTTCTAGTCATTTAATTACATTTGAAACATACACCCATAATAGGTTACATTTGAAACACAAACCTGGGTTTGGCTCCATTTGTACATTTGAGATGTTACACGCGCCATGATTTCGTTTGTGTTCTAGGCTCACGTCTCTAGTACGGTCTAGCCTAGGGTCAGCACTAACCGGCGTTGAACGATTTTTCAACTTGCATTCTCTGATTTGATTATTGCCACTCCTTGCTACCATACTTAAGCATGCCTAGCTCCACAGCATTTCTACACCCGTGCAGGCTACCTTCACTTGCAATCGCTCCGCTCAATCTTCGATGACTAGTTTGACGCCGACACCGGTGTGCTGATCACCACCTGCTGCATGATAAGAATTGGGTAAGAGCTTTAGTGAAGTTTGAGTGACCGAGTGATTTTCAGCCCCACATATTTGTAGTATTAGGGGCTTGTTACTTTCACCTTCGTTTTCTGTTTGCTATTGCCATGTCAGGTGTACAAGGAATCGAAGAGGAGGGGATCCTCACCCCACCCACAAGAGGGCTGCGACAACACTTTGCAAAGATGGTCAACGAACACTGTGAGCAACTGGAGCACACTCATGATGAGACCATTACAAGACTCGATGGAGTAGAAGCTGGCCAAGCTGAGTTGAACGTGAAGCTTGATGCCATCTTAGCACGTTTGTAGGGGTTGGGCCGAGCCCCTGCGGCACCCCTTCGTGCTGCTCCCGCTACTACCGGCGCTTCCGACCATCGCCGCCAAGCTTCCATAGCCAACAATGTTTCCTCATCGGCTGTGGATGAAGAAGAAGACAAGAACGATTTTGCTGATACCGAGGACGGGGACCTCAACTTCAACAACGATCGTGATCACCGTCGACATCGTTTCAATAGACATGTTATGGGACGTGATCCACCACCACGGGAGGTACGTGACCGTGATGTTGCTTTTTCTAAGATTAAATTTACTATACCTCCGTTTGCTAGTTAATATGATCTTGATGTTTATCTCACTTGGGAGCTAGAAGTAGAACAAAAATTTAATTGCCATGATTTCCCTAAGAATAGGAGGGTTAGAGCTACTGCTAGTGAGTTTACAAACTTTACTTGTGTATGGTGGAGTGAATATTGTCGTACTAATCCTAATAACGTACTTGCCACCTGGGAGGCTTTAAAAAGAGCTACGCGTTATCATTTTGTTCCCTCGTACTATGCTCGTGACTTGTTGAATAAATTGACCCGTTTGAATCAAGCTAGTAAAACTGTTGAGGAATACTATCAAGAATTACAAACTGGTTTGCTTCACTGTGGTATAGAGGAAACCGAAGATGCTAAAATGGCTAGATTTTTAGGTGGGCAGAACCGTGAGATACATGATATACTTGATTATAAGGATTACAATTCTATCACTTTCTTGTTTCACTTTGCTTGTAAGGCTGAACGGGAAAAGCAAGGACGTCATAGCAGGCAACGGAGCAGCTCTGGAGGTATTTTTGCAGGTCATACAAGTCAGTTTCAGAATTGTACTCTCGCTGCCACCTCCAACCATGCTGCTGACCTGAGCTCATCAAATAATTCCTGACATCTGGCGACCTCTCCTACACCTTCATGAGCATCTGAGGCAAGCAAAACAGCCCATTCAGCCCCTGCATTGGGTGCATCTTCAGTGGCATCATCTGGACGAGCACACAAGACTCAATGCCATCGCTGCAAGGGCTTTCGACACATGTTGAGGGACAGTCCTAGCAAGCGTGCCCTCTTGATCAAGGATAATGGTGAGTACACTTCCGCTAGTGACATAGAAGAAGAACATACTTTGCTTGCTGACCCCGTAGGAAACAACAACGATTCTAATCGTGAGGAGGAACAAATCAGCGCTAACCTTGCGGATAAGTACTTGAGCATCATCACACAACGTGTACTTAGTGCCCAAATAGAGCGTGCCGAGCAGAATCAGCACCACAACTTATTTCAAACAAAATTCGTCGTCAAGGACCGCTCGTGCCATGTGATCATCAACAGGGGGAGCTGCAACAATTTGGTGAGCATAGACATGGTCGAGAAGCTTTGCTTGGATACTCAACAACACCCCCGTCCCTACTACATCAAGTGGTTCAATAATTGCGGTAAGCTAAAGGTAACACGCGTTGCAAAAGTACACTTATCCATTGGTTCATATCATGACTATGTTGAGTGTGATGTAGTTCCTATGCAAGCCTATTCTTTACTTCTAGGTAGACCTTGGCAATGTGATAGAGATGTTGTACATCATGGTCGGACCAACCGATATACTCTCACATTTAAAGGGACGAAAATTAGCTTGCTGCCCATGTCACCTGAGGCTACTTTAAAAGATGAGTTAGAGAGAGCTAAGCGTGACAAGACTAGTAGTAAAAGTGAACATCAGATTGTTGCGAAGGACTTTGTCGGTCAATCCAAGAAGGAACCTAGTGCTAAAAAGAATGAAATTAAGTTAAAAGGTTCTGTTCTACTTTCAACCAAATATGAAATCAGTACTTTGCAGCCCCATGACTATGTGTGCTATTCTTTAGTATGCAAGGATTCTTTGTTTTCATTTGAGGATATGCCCCCATCCTTGCCTCCTACTATTGCTAACCTTTTGCAAGAATATGTTGATGTATTTCCGAAGGAGGTGCCACCGGGGCTGCCACCTATTCGAGGAATAGAGCACCAAATTGACTTGATTCCCGGTGCCTCGCTGCCAAACCGTGTGCCGTATAGGACCAACCCGAAGGAGACGAAATAAATTCAGTGCCAAGTACAAGAATTGCTCGACAAAGGTTATGTGCACGAATCTCTTAGTCCTTGTGCTTTCCCTATCATATTAGTTCCTAAGAAAGATGGTTCGTGGCATATGTGTGTAGATTGTAGAGCTATTAATAATATCACTATTCATTATCGTCATCCAATTCCTAGGTTAGATGATATGCTTGATGAATTAAGTGGTTCTACTGTTTTCTCTAAAGTTGATTTGCGTAGTGGTTTCCATTAAATTCGCATGAAGAGATGAGTGGAAAACAGCTTTTAAAGCTAAGTTCGGACTGTATGAGTGGTTAGTGATGCCTTTTGGTTTAACTAATACAACTAGCACTTTCATGAGATTAATGAATGAAGTTTTGCGTGCTTTCATTGGCAAGTTTGTGGTAGTATACTTAGCTGATATATTGATTTATAGCAAGTCATTAGAGGAACATTTGGAGCATTTACGTGCTATTTTTAATGTTTTACGTGATGCACATTTATTTGATAACCTAGAGAAGTGCACCTTTTGCACCGATCGAGTATCGTTTCTTGGCTATGTTGTTACTCCACAAGGCATTGAAGTTGATCAAGCCAAGATCATTGCTATCCAGAGTTGACCGTCTCCTAAAACGGTCACACAAGTGCGGAGTTTTCTTAGGCTCGCTGGTTTCTATCGGCGTTTTGTTCGGGATTTCAGCACCATCGCTCCACCGCTGAATGAGCTTACAAAGAAGGGTGTTCCTTTTACTTGGGGCACCATACAGCAACAAGCTTTCGATGCTCTCAAAGATAAGTTGACACATGCCCCTTTGCTTCAACTTCTGGATTTCAGGAAGACTTTTGAATTAGAATGTGATGCTAGTGGCATAGGTCTTGGTGGTGTGTTAATTCAAGAAGGAAAACATGTTGCTTACTTTAGTGAAAAATTAAGCGAGCCTAGTTTCAACTATTCTACCTATGATAAAGAATTATATGCTCTAGTTCGAACTTTGGAAACATGGCAGCATTATTTATGGCCCAAAGAGTTTGTAATACATTCTGATTATGAATCTTTGAAACATATTCGAAGTCAAACCAACATGAACTGTAGACATAATAAGTGGGTTGAGTTTATTGAGTCTTTCCCTTATGTCATTAAATATAAAAAGGGCAAAGAAAATGTAATAGCTGATGCATTGTCTAGGAGATATACCATGCTTATACAACTTGACCTCAAAATCTTTGGATTAGAGACAATAAAGGAGCAATATGTGCATGATGCTGATTTTAAAGATATGTTGCTCAATTATCAAGAGGGAAAGGGTTGGAATAAATTTGTGGTGGATGATGGGTTCGTGTAACGTGCTAACAAGCTATGCATTCTAGCTAGCTCTGTTCGTCTTTTGTTGTCACAGGAGGCGCATGGAGGAGGATTGATGGGTCACTTCGGCGTGAAGAAGACCGAGGACATTTTGAACCACCACTTTTATTGGCCAAAGATGAGGCGTGACGTCGAACGCTTCATTGTCCACTGCACCACGTGCCAAAAAGCTAAGTCACGACTTAATCCTCATGGTTTATACATGCCTCTTCCTGTTCCAAGCACACCTTGGGAAGATATTTCTATGAACTTTGTTTTAGGGCTGCCTAGAACAAAGAAAGGGATGGATAGTATTTTTGTTGTCGTTGGCAGATTCTCTAAGATGGCTCATTTTATACCATGTCATAAAAGTGATGATGCTACAAATGTTGCTGATTTGTTCTTTAAGGAAATTGTTCGCTTGCATGGTATTCCGAATACGATAGTTTCAGATCGTGATGCTAAATTTTTTAGTTATTTTTGGAGAACTTTATAGGCTAAGTTAGGGACTAAGCTGTTATTTTCCACTACTTATCATCCCCAAACCGATGGACAAACTGAGGTAGTCAATAGAACATTGTCTATTATGCTTAGGGCTGTGCTTAAAAAGAACTTAAAAATGTGGGAGGAATGTTTGCCTCATGTAGAATTTGCTTATAATCGCTCGCTGCATTCTACCACAAAGACGTGTCCTTTTGAGATTGTTTATTGTTTCATACCACGTGCACCTATCGACTTGTTGCCTCTTCCAACTTCGGAGAGGGTAAATTTTGATGCTCAACAACGTACTGATTTGACACTTAAGATGCATGAGACAACTAAAGAGAATATTGAACTTATGAATGCTAAATATAAAGTTGCTGGTACTCAGAAGCATGTTACTTTTCAACCCGGTGATCTTGTGTGGTTACACTTGCGTAAAGAACGATTCCCTGAATTGAAAAAGTCTAAACTCATGCCTCATGCAGATGATCCTTTAAAGTGTTAGAAAATATTAATGATAATGCATATAAGCTTGATCTGCCTGCAGATTTTGGGATTAGTCCCACATTTAATATTGTAGATTTGAAGCCATACTTGGGAGCAGAAGATGCCCTGGAGTCGAGGACGACTCCAATTCAAGAAGGGGAGGATGATGAGGACATCTCTTCCACTGATACAACCATCCCTACTGTTTCTGATGTGCAAGGATGTAACACCCTGATTTTCAGAGCCTTTTTGAAAATTTTCAAAATAAAAAGAACCATTTGGTTTTGATGAGAATTCAAAACTTAACCTGAGAATTTCAGAATTTGAAGCGCTTAAAATGATTAAATTAAACTTCAATTAATCTAAGCTTGATTCTCTTGGTTTTGCTCTAGCTCTCTGAGCTATCTTCCTTTTTATTTGGGTATTCTCTAAGTCTAGACCTCTTTTCTGCTCGCACCCTCTGTGTGACCAGACCTTCCCTTTGGTTTGGATCACTTTGGATCTCTTTGTTGGTTTGAATCTCTTTGGTTCAGACCTCCTTCCCGTCCATCCTTCTTCTAAGTCTAGACCCCTTGTTGCTCGGCACTCTCTTATGCCCGCACCTCTTATCGCTTGGGACCTCCTTGTATTCCATTGATCTCTTGTGTGCCTTCAACCTTCTCAGTGTTCACTTGAACCCCTTGGCACTTCTTGGCCGCCAGATCTCCTTTGGGACCATCCTCGACCGCCAAGACCTCCTCTCGATCTCTTCTTAAATAACGAGGTCACCTTTGAGTTATCCTCGATCAAAACTGGTCGGACCTCCTTCCGTGGATTCCTCCACCGTAATCCTTCTTCCTTTGAAATCCTTTTGCTCGATCTTCCTTTGGAGATCTTAGCCCACTGCATCTCCTTCTTTTTGATCTCGAACGCCAAGACCTCCTTCCGTGGATCTTGACCAGCAGATCTCCTCGCCTAGACTTCGCCCTTGAATCTCCTCCGCTCAAACCTCCCTCTGTGGATCTCAACCACTAAAACCTCCTCTTGGTTAGTCTCGAACCATTCGGGATCTCTTTGTTCTAGTCTTAACCAACAGACCTCCCCTTTTCCCTTAATCTCGATCTTCGGACCTCCCGTGAGCAGGCTTTTTGGACCTCCTGTCCGTAAGACCTCCCCGATATTGAGTCTTTTGGGTTTCCTTGCCGTAAGACCTCCTAGTTTCTTTTTGCAAGGATCTTCTTTATGGTTGAGTCCACCTTGTCGTTAAGACCTCCTGCCTCGTGCTTGGACCTTCTCCCCGTGGGTGAGGACCTTCCTTGAGTTCGCAGGACCTCCTCCTCCTGTCTTCTGGGACCTCCTCCCGAGCCCTTTGGGTCCTCCCTTTGAGATCTTGACCGCCCAAGATCTCCTTTGAGGTCTCGAAAGGGGACCTCCTGATACCTTCACTCTTCATGGTTTGGACCTCCTGGAGGTTCAGACTGCTGGTAGTCTAGATCTCCTTTGAGGTCTAGATCCTTTGTAGTTAGGACCTCCTGTGGGGTCTAGTTCTCTTTGTATTTAAACCTTTGAGGTTTAGACCTCCTTTGTGTTTAAACCTTCTTTGTGTTTAGACCCCTTTTAGGTTCGAGACCTTCTTTGTTGTCTTTTGGACCTCCTCACAAGACCGCTATTGAGCTCGTAGGACCTCCTCTGAAGAGATCCAAACAATCAGGACCTCCTCTTGTTGATCCTAACCATTAGGACCTTCTCTCGTGTGAATAGGACCTCCTTTAAAAATCTAACCATCGTGGCCTTCCTCGCTTTTTGATCTTGACCAAGGACCTCCTGTCCCAGATCTCCTTGTAGCTTCGACCTCCCCATTCATTGGACCCTTAGCCTCTGGACCTCTCTAATCTTAGGACCTCCTAAGCCCTTCTGAGACCTCCTCAAAAACCTCCTTATGGGTCGACCTCCCCTTTGACCCTAAGTTGTTTTAAGTTTGATCGACCCACTTGTCAGTCTTACCCATTCTCAGTTTTCTCCGCCACACAAGTACCTTGTGCATTTAATGCATGTCATGTCGCATTAAATACAGCCATATACGTGGCTCTTACACTGAATGTGGTCACTAAGTGGCACCATTGCCATCTTTCCTTGTCTCCACCTCTAACAACATACATTGTCCTCTCCTTTTGTCCTTCACAATTTTGGTGGTGGCACCTGCCCTGTCACTCACCTACCTTTGACCCATTTGTCATGTCATCCTGGACACGTATACATCTAATAATTCCTTCACCACTTTGCCTATATTTAGCCAGGGAGCCTCTTCTCCTCACCTTTTGCCCATTTGGCTCAGCTAGCTCTTGCTCAGTGGCTTTGTGGTGAAGCTCCACTGCCAAGACCTCCGCCAAGGGCCTCTTTTGCCGACGCTTTCACCGTTGAAAACTTCCTTGAGCTTACGCCACCTCACCGCCTCGGTTCTACGACCTCCTTCAACCGATATCTTTTGCTCATCCTCGTAAGTTTCTTTGGGTACGCTCGTTTTGCTCTTGTTGCCACAATAACCGGTTGTGCCCTTTCTAGGACCTTCTCTCTTGGATTTCTTTCGGATCTCTGTGGCTTTTATGTAAAGAACTCCTCTCTGATCTCTGCACAGAGAACATCTCCTGGACCTTCTCGGCCATGTGCAAGGATCACCTTCTAGGGCCTCCCCTTCTTTTGTCCAAGATCACTCTTTTGGGGTCTTTGCTAAGGACCCTCTCCTCCCAGAAGCTTGGACTTCTCCTAGAGCCTAATCTTAATATAAGTACTCTTCCGCTGGTTGAGCTTTTGGGTTCCTCTGGGGTTCTTTTGGTTCTTTGCTTGAATCTCCGCTGGTTCTTTATTTGGAGCTTGGTTTGAATATGTTCTTCTCGACTGTAGATCTTGGACGCTTCCAGAGAGCCGAACTCGGAGAGAGAGTAGATTCTTAAACTATCAAGCAAGAGGCAAGTTACACTTTTGATCATATTGCACCCAATACTTCAAATTAATTATGTCATGTTTTAATGTAGACTGCATGCCTATTTCTACCAAGTTATTTCAATACCTGTTTTAAATTCATAGCTATGCCTACTTCCTTTGTATGGCCACTGTTAACTTGGGACTGAACATATTGTCACCATTAGATCAAACTTGGTTAATGCAATAGTGCGGGCCAAGATCATTTGAAAAACCATATGCTTAGTCATGCTTAGACCAAAAGTATTGATTTGGGGAAAATCTTTACCATCAAGACCAATTACTGTTTTAAATGTTTTCACCATGACATTGGGTTGTCATGGGAGAATGAAAATGTTGCTGGGAAAGCAAAGAAAAGGAAAATGGAATTGGACTGGGGCGGATTGGTTGCTTGGATGGTGCATGTGTATGCACGGGACCAGGCCATTTCTATGGCCGGTGCCCAGGGTTTGTGAAAGCCGCCCTAGTCATTTGAGGACCGGTCTTTGAGCGACCAATGCCATGCCTATAATGGGCTATGCCACAATCGTGCAACCACATGTCTCCAGAATGGGGCGTGGGACCTGGCTGAATAATTTGCAAAGTTCTACCACAAATTGATCCATTGGAGGAGTGGGAGGTCTTTTATAACCTACTATTCCCACTGGTGCAAGAGGGGGCTTTCCGCCGGGTTTCTATCCATAGGAAAGTGAAACCTTAGCAAGGAAAGGCTGTGGTGGAATAATGCATGGTAAAGGCCTTGTCATGAACTCTAGACCTCTTACCTTCTAAGAAGGAGAGGTGGCACTCACAAGATGCCAAACAAACTAGAGGAATCATGTCATGTGGGTAAAGTGTACAACCTCTGCAGAGTTAAATCTATTCGAATAGCCGTGTCCATGGTCATGGACGTGCTGGCAAAGGCTACTCAGAGTTAGATATTGGTTTTGGTTTCTGAAAATGTTTATTAAACTGTTTTGGGATTTCTATCCCATGGGTTGTGGGCGGGGAGCCTTGTGACAGGAGGGTATCCTTCACCATCTTGATGATGAATGTTATCCAACTGAAAATTTAGTTTTGAAAATGAACTTTTACTTATTGTAATTGCCTTGGAACTTAGTATTTGTAATTGAAATAAACATAGCTTTATGCAAATCAATCATATTAAGCCTTCCTTTGTGATATCCATTTATGCATGTCATTTTGTTATCTAACGGGTGTAACTTGTGAGCACGGTTGTTGTGCTCACTCTTGCTTGCCGCTGTCTTTTAGCAGGGAATGGAAGCCTTTGGGTGACTGCTCAGGACCAAGTGGTCCCGACGACTAGGATTGCCCTCCACCGATTGTTCGTGGTGTATCGGGTGGCTCATGTGTTTATCTTTTATTATGTTTTGCCTGCTGGCTTGTAAGCTCTCTTGTAATCAACCCCTTTGATATTAATGAAGCTTGTGTTGTTGCAATGTTACCACTGCTGTTGCTGTGAAGAGCTAGCCATGATCCTTGGGACTAGCTCAATTCACATAGAGGACCTCGGAGAGATCCTAGACCTCCCCGACCACCCTCAGGTTTGTGCGTGTGCGGTTCTGGGGTGGTCTCAGTCCTCCACGACCTCCTCTGGTGGGTCGCGGGTGGTCTTGAGATGACCTCAAACCTCCACGCCTTCCCCTGGTCTGGCCGTGGGAGATCTTTAGGGGTGCTCCCTGGCTCCACGACCACCTCGGGCTGGTTCTCCTGGACTTCCAGGAGGTCCTGCTGGACCTCCTGGGAGGTCTTGGTGGACTAACCGAGAGATCCTTTTAGGACCTCCCGGAAGGTCCTGATGGACCTTCTTGGAGCTCTTAGAGGATCTGTCGGGTGCCCTAGGGTTGGGTCGTTACAAAAGTAGTATCAGAGCCTCACGACTGCAGGTCGTAACCTAGTAGAATGGATGTTAGTGAAGATTTCAAAACTTATTTTACAACAAAAGAAATAACTTGTTCTTTCTTTATCTGAGTCATCTTTCTATTCTTATTCCTTCTCTCAGATCTTTTCTTACCCTATTTCCTCTTATCATTTTGCTTGCCTCAACGCTTTTACAAAGGTAAATGAATTCTCTTTCCTCCGAAAATTCTATAGGACCGAGCCTTTGAGTTCTCGAGCCCCGATGCCTCGGGAAAATCGGGACCGATGGACCAACATTACAAGCTCCCCGAAGCTACCTTAGAGCTCACCAAGACATCCGAAAGTGCCAAGTTAGGTAGCTTTGAAGTCGAGGTACAGCTGAATTTGAGAAGCAAGGTTTTGAGGATTTGTTGGGATTATTGGAAGTCTTGTGAATACTAGAGCATGTTGGTGAGTGTGTTTGATTGTATTGGATTCAAGGGGTCCGAGTAGTGGATCTGTATAATTTGAGCAAATAAAAGTTAATCTGAAGGAAACTTTTGGTGGGTCATGAAAAGATAGGAATTGAAGTATTGATTCGATTACTAGAATAAATTGAATACCCTAAGTTTGGAGTAGATTGTGATGATTGATTGGAAGCCCGGACTTGAATCAGGATATACTAGACTTAGATGGATACAATCGAATAGGAAATTCAGTTTTGAAAGGGATCTTGATTGGATTGTAGGAATAAGTCTTGATCAGATCCTGGAATGGCATAACGACCGTATAATGGAAGGAATGCTTGAAGGGTATCTTGTTGATATTAAGCTTGATCAATTAGCTGCTGGATAGTTGCGGATGTAGTAATTTATTGGATCAAATTTAAACTTGGACCTAGGAGATCTTTTATTTCGAGAATGGGGATTTGTGGATTGAGGGATCTTTCCCATTGATCAGAACCTAGATTGAATAATTGAGTCCTCCTAATTGGGTGATCCTGAGGTATGTGAGTTGGTGGATCATTATTAACCGGTGGGTTGTAGAAGTCTCTTGAAAGAATTTATGATACACTCTTGTGGACGGTAATGTCTGGTTAAAAACTGGTGGAATTGGATGAGTAATTAGATTCTTTCAAAGGTGTGACTTGAATATATATATACATATATTCATGGATTTGGTGGATCTTAATAACAGTACGTTGTGGATCTAGCGAATTTGGGAAGCTTGATTCTTAGCTCCTAACTAGCACCTGGTACCTGGTTGAAGCAAGTGGCTCCTAAAGAGAGAGCTGGCTGGAAGAAGAGAAGCATTGTCGTCTCTACCCTTCGAGGACTACATGCAAGACCTTCCGAGGACCGTTTCGTCAGCCCAACCCCATAGCCTCAGTTGTCCAGACTTCCTCTATATCGGGAGCCCTCTTACCAGCTTAGTGTGCTGATCGTTAGGGCGTTCCTAGCTGCTGAGTTTCCTTGGAGGAAGCTGTTGTTTGGGTTCTGTGTTGGGTTGTTTCTTGATCTGTTCCCTTTAGATCTCTTTTGTTGCTTCCTTATCCTTGGTCCCATTCCCTAACCCTCTGGAGCACCCAGCAGATGGACCCTAAGGATGAGAGCAGTGCCAGCCGAGAAACCTCTCAAAATGTTAGTGCTAGAGAGAACCAAGGGTTGTCTACAGAAGTCCTTCAGAACCTAAATCAGTTTCTCATCACCTGCACCGGTGATGCAACAGATAGTGCAAAGAAATGAGTGGCAACAATATCTCCTCACCACAGCCTCTGCGGCAGACCGTAAGAGCATACTGCAAGAGCTACCCCAGATTAAGCCACCGAAGCCCTCATGATGAGGACCCAAGCCTTTGTCCTCCTATGAGCCGCCACCTTGGAGGTATACTTTACTGCTACCACTGTGCGAAACAAAACACCTCACCTCAGATGTCCTCAAAAGGAAGGCCAAGACAAGAACTACAGTGCTAGTCTGCAATTGCATCGACACCGCTTTCATCAAGTGTCCCGAAAGAAAAGAAACCCAAGATCAAGTGCTGCTATAACCGTGGCAAGGAGGGCCACTTTACCAAGCAATGCCCCTTGCAAACAAATTTGGCGCCACAAGACATTGGTCCTAGGAGACCGACCAAGAGAGCCGGAGACATCATCTCAAGCACTGTGAATTACCCCAAAGAAGGAAGGCAAGGAGTACTTGAAAATATCTTTGACCCCTGCAGCTCAGCATCAATGTGGCAGTGGTCACAAGAGTAAGATGAAAGCCCAAGTACAAGACATTGTGAAGACCTCCAAAACTCGTGTGAAGGTTGGGCCATCTCTCCAGAACAAGATAGCAAAGACACAAGTTCAGTGCTGCAAATGTGCAGACATAGGGCATTATGCCAATCGATGCCCTAGAAGGCGGCAAGCCATTACTCCGGACAACCTTCCAAAAGTTGCTCTCATAGCAACAATAACCCCAGCGGCCGGAAGAAAGGCCAATGCAAGAATTATGTCGCAAGTACAAAAGTATAGAAGCTTAGGCTTGCCAATGCCCCAAGCTGAGGCAGAGAAGCGTCAAGGCAGCTCTAGCACCTCCAAGTTATCTGCTCTAGGCCAACCCTAGAAGAAGTTTCCTCCAATTGCAAGTGTCGCGTGCTTCTACTGCAAAGAGTTGGGACATTACGCTAATAAATGTCCAAAGAAGCAGCAGGCAGTGAAATTGGCAAGTAAGCAGCAGCTCCAATTACCCTTTTGCTGCCCACCTCCTTCTTTCTAGTCTTTTCGAATCTCGGGGTCGAGATTCCCTTAAGGGGGGTAGGTTTGTAACACCCTGATTTTCAGAGCCTTTTTGAAAATTTTCAAAATAAAAAGAACCATTTGGTTTTGATGAGAATTCAAAACTTAACCTGAGAATTTCAAAATTTGAAGTGCTTAAAATGATTAAACTAAACTTCAATTAATCTAAGCTTGATTCTCTTGGTTTTGCTCTAGCTCTCTGGAGCTATCTTCCCTTTTTATTTGGGTATTCTCTAAGTCTAGACCTCTTTTCTGTTCAGACCATCAGTGTGACCAGACCTTCCCCTTTGGTTTGGATCACTTTGGATCTCTTTGTTGGTTTGAATATCTTTGGTTCAGACCTCCTTCCCCGTCTGCATTCTTCTAAGTCTAGACCTCTTGTTGCTGGGCACTCTCTTATGCCTGCACCTCTTATCAGTTGGGACCTCCTTGTATTCCATTGGATCTCTTGTGTGCCTTCGAACCTTCTGTGTTCACTTGAACCCCCTTGGCTCTTCCCCTTGGCCGCTAGGATCTCCTTTGGGACCATCCTAACCGCCAAGACCTCCTATGATCTCTTCTTAACTAACGAGGTCACCTTTGAGTTATCCTGACCGCTGAAATCTGGGTCGGACCTCCTTCTGTGGATTCCCTCCACCAGAATCCTTCTTCCATTGAAATCCTTTTGCCTGGATCTTCCTTTTGGAGATCTTAGCCCACCTGACCTCCTCCTTTTGATCTGGAACGTCAAGACCATCTTCTGTGGATCTTGACCAGCAGATCTCCTCGTCTGGACTTCGTCCTTTGAATCTCCTCTGTTCAGACCTCCCCTGTGTGTGGATCTGAACCACTAGAACCTCCTCTTGGTTAGTCTGAACCATTCGGGATCTCTTTGTTCTAGTCTTAACCAACAGGACCTCCCCTTTTCCCTTAATCTCGATCTTCGGACCTCCCGTGAGCAGGCCTTTTGGACCTCCTGTCCATAAGACCTCCCCGATATTGAGTCTTTTGGGTTTCCTTGCCGTAAGACCTCCCAGTTTCTTTGCAAGGATCTTCTTTGCGGGTTGAGGCCACCTTGTGGTTAAGACCTCCGGTTCTGTGCTTGGACCTTCTCCCCGTGGGTGAGGACCTTCCTTGAGTTCGCAGGACCTCCTCCTCCTGTCTTCCGGGACCTCCTCCCGAGCCCTTTGGGTCCTCCCCTTTGAGATCTTGACCGTCCAGGATCTCCTTTTGAGGTCTGAGCGTCAGGACCTCCTCGGATACCTTCACTCTTCATGGTTTGGACCTCCCTGGAGGTTCAAACCCGTTGGTAGTCTAGATCTCCTTTTGAGGTCTAGATCCTTTGTAGTTAGGACCTCCTGTGGGGTCTAGTTCTCTTTTGTATTTAAACCTTTGAGGTTTAGACCTCCTTTGTGTTTAAACCTTCTTTTATGTTTGGACCTCTTTTAGGTTCAGACCTTCTTTGTTGTCTTTGGACCTCCTCACAAGACCTCTATTGAGCTCGTGGGACCTCCTCTCAAGAGATCCAAACAACAGACCTCCTCTTGTTGATCCTGACCGTTTGGACCTCCTCATGTCCGGACCTCCTCTGTGTGGAATAGGACCTCCTTTGGAAATCTAACCGTCAGGGCCTTCCCTGGCTTTTGATCTTGACCGAAGGACCTCCTGTCCAGGATCTCCTTGTAGCTTTCTGGACCTCCCCATTCATTGGACCCCTTAGCCTCTGGACCTCTCTAATCTTAGGACCTCCTAAGCCCTTCAAAACTCCTCAAAAACCTCCTTGCGGGTCGACCTCCCCTTTGACCCTAAGTTTTTAAGTTTGATCGACCCACTTGTCGGCCTTACCCATTCTCGCTTTTCTCCGCCACACAAGTACCTTGTGCATTTAATGCATGTCATGTCGCATTAAATACAGCCATATACGTGGCTCTTACATCTAATGTGGTCACTAAGTGGCACCATTGCCATCTTTCCTTGTCTCCACCTCTAACAAAGATACATTGTCCTCTCCTTTGTCCTTCACCATTTTGGTGGTGGCACCTCGCCTGCATCACTCACCTACCTTTGACCCATTTGTCATGTCATCCTGGACACGTATACATCTAATAATTCCTTCACCACTTTGCCTATATTCAGCCAGGGAGCCTCTTCTCCTCACCTTTTGCCCATTTGGCTCAGCTCGCTCTTGCTCAGTTGCTTTGTGGTGAAGCTCCACTGCCAAGACCTCCGCCAAGGGATTCTTTTGCCGAAGTTTTCACCATTGAAAACTTCCTTGGAGCTTGGGCGCCAGCCTCAGCTGCCTCTGGTTCTACGACCTCCCCTTCAACTGATATCTTTTGCTCATCCTCGTAAGTTTCTTTGGGTACTACTGTTTTGCTCTTGTCGCCATTAATAACCGTTGTGCCCTTTCCAGACCTTCTCTCTTGGATTTCTTCGATCTCTGTGGCTTTTATGTAAAGAACTCCTCTCGATTTACGCACGAGAACATCTCCTGGACCTTCTCGGCCATGTGCAAGGATCACCTTCCAGGGCCTCCCTGTTCTTTTGTCCAAGATCACTCTTTTTGGGGTCTTTTGCTAAGGACCCTCTCCTCCCGGTAAGCTTGGACTTCTCCCTAGGAGCCTAATCTTAATATAAGTACTCTTCCGTTGGTTGAGCTTTGGGGTTCCTCTGGGGTTCTTTTGGTTCTTTGCTTGAATCTCCGTTGGTTCTTTATTTGGAGCTTGGTTTGAATATGTTCTTCTGACCGTGTAGATCTTGACGTTTCCAGAGAGCCAGAACTGTGAGAGAGAGTAGATTCTTAAACTATCAAGCAAGAGGCAAGTTACACTTTTGATCATATTGCACCCAATACTTCAAATTAATTATGTCATGTTTTAATGTAGACTTCATGCCTATTTCTACCAAGTTATTTCAATACCTATTTTAAATTCATAGCTATGCCTACTTCCTTTGTATGGCCACTGTTAACTTGGGACTGAACATGTTGTCACCATTAGATCAAACTTGGTTAATGCAATAGTGCAGGCCAAGATCATTTGAAAAACCATATGCTTAGTCATGCTTAGACCAAAAGTATTGATTTGGGGAAAATCTTTACCATCAAGACCAATTACTGTTTTAAATGTTTTCACTGTGACATTGGGTTGTCATGGGAGAATGAAAATGTTGCTGGGAAAGCAAAGAAAAGGAAAATAGAATTGGACTAGGGCGGACTGGTTGCTTGGATGGTGCATGTGTATGCACGGGAACAGGCCATTTCTATGGCCGGTGCCCAGGGTTTGTGAAAGCCGCCCTAGTCATTTGAGGACCGGTCTTTGAGCGACCAATGCCATGCCTATAATGGGCTATGCCACAATTGTGCAACCACATGTCTCCAGAATGGGGCGTGGGACCTGGCTGAATAATTTGCAAAGTTCTACCACAAGTTGATCCATTGGAGGAGTGGGAGGTCTTTTATAGCCAATGGTCTTTTATAACCTACTATTCCCACTGGTGCAAGAGGGGGCTTTCTGCCGGGTTTCTATCCACAGGAAAGTGAAACCTTAGCAAGAAAAGGCTGTGGTGGAATAATGCATGGTAAAGACCTTGTCATGAACTCTAGACCTCTTACCTTCGGCAGTGAGAGGTGGCACTTTCACAAGATGCCAAACAAACTAGAGGAATCATGTCATGTGGGTAAAGTGTACAACCTCTCAGAGAGTTAAATCTATTCAATAGCCGTGTCCACGGTCATGGACGTCTTGGCAAAGGCTACTCGTGAGTTAGATATTGGTTTTGGTTTCGAAAATGTTTATTAAACTGTTTTGGGATTTCTATCCCATGGGTTGTGGGCGAGCCTTGTGACAGAGGGTATCCTTCACCATCTTGATGATGAATGTTATCCAACTGAAAATTTAGTTTTGAAAATGAACTTTTACTTATTGTAATTGCCTTGGAACTTAGTATTTGTAATTGAAATAAATATGGCTTTATGCAAATCAACCATATTAAGCCTTCCTTTGTGATATCCATTTATGCATGTCATTTTGTTATCTAATCAGTGTAACTTGCGAAACGGTTGTTGTGCTCACTCTTGCTTGTCATTGTCTTTTAGCAGGAATGGAAGCCTTTGGGTGACTGCTCAGTGGACCAAGTGGTCCCGACGACTAGGATTATGCCCTCCAAATTGATTGCCTATGGTGTATCGGGTGGCTCATGTGTTTATCTTTTATTATGTTTTGCTGGCACGGCTTGTAAGCTCTCTTATAATCAACCCTTTGATATTAATGAAGCTTGTGTTGTTGCAATGTTACCATCGCTGTTGTTGTGGAAGAGCTAGCCATGATCCTTGGGACTAGCTCAGTTCACATAGAGGACCTCGGAGAGATCCCAGACCTCCCCGACCACCCTCAGGTTTGTGCGTGTGTGGTTCTGGGGTGGTCTCAGTCCTCCACGACCTCCTCTGGTGGGTCGCGGGTGGTCCTGAGATGACCTCAAACCTCCACGCCTTCCCCTGGTCTGGCCGTGGGAGATCTTTAGGGGTGCTCCCTGGCTCCACGACCACCTCGGGCTGGTTCTCCTGGACTTCCGTGAGGTCCCGCCGATCTCTGGAAGGTCTTGGTGGACTAACCGAGAGATCCTTTTAGGACCTCCCGGAAGGTCCTGTTGGACCTTCTTGGAGCTCTTAGAGGACCTCTCGGGTGCCCTAGGGTTGGGTCGTTACAAAGGACCAATTACTAGAGCACGTGCTCGCCAACTAAATTATTAGGTAACTTCGTTCCTCTGAGTGCATCCATATTCTATGAACTCTATGATGCTGCCTAAAGCAAGTGATATTATTTTACTTAGGAATCAAGGATCGGGAGGCAAGCTAAATGGAGATGATGGCAGCACCAAGCATGGAGACGATCATATAAGAAATGGATATCAAGCTGCTTGGGCCAACACTTAGCAATAATTGAGTAAAGGGACTTGGTGCTGCACCACCTATGCTAATGGGATATGGGCCTTGTATTTTGGGCTGGACACCTAGGGTTTTGTACTGTTCACGTGGTACTATTCATACATGAACAGTACCCACGGCTACCGCCCCTCTCTCCATCCTTTATATAGTGGCCACCACCATTAGAGTCTGGCGGGTTTTGATAGTTTGATTTCAGCTTAGGCTAGAAACACCATTGTTTGCTTGTACAACTAGTGCAACCAGACGCTGTCGTCGGAACCCCAAATTATTCAATACAACTATCATTGTTCCTCAATTCCTATTCAGCAAGTTTGTTGCTTCATCTATTTTTCTTGTTTGATTCTTGATTCACTACTACAAAACAGGCTATAGTAGACGCCCCATCACAGACGGTTCCTATGGAACCATCTGTGTTGGGTGTATTGGGACCGGGCATAGCCTATCACAGACGGTTCTTATTATGAACCATGTGTGATACGCACCTATCACAGACGGTTTTTTAATAGAACCGTCTGTGATCATTCACAGACGGTTCTATTAAAAATCACCTGTGATAATCATCATATCACAGACGGTTTGTAATTAGAACCGTCAGGATGATCACTGCAGTTCTATTAAAAACCGCTCGATTGTTGGGCGGGAAACGAAAATTTGGACATAATAGGCGGGCTGCCGAAACTCGCTTTATATAACCTTGCGCCTCTGCCGTCTCTCCTCACACCTCATACCTCCATCTCCTCCTCTGCCATGTCTCCTCCTCACACCTTGCGCCTGGCCTCCCAGGAGCCTGCCGCTGCCTCCTCCAACTCGCCCGGCCTCATCACACCGGCCTCCTCCAAACCGTCACCCCGGCCTCCTCCACCTCGCCCTGCCTCGTCGTCACCGGCCTCCCACGACCTGTTGCCTCGGCCTCCTCCACTTCGTCACCCCGGCCTCCCACGACCTCACTCTCTCTACTCCCCCCTTTGCTCTGTGATGTGGATTCCTGAGAGCTAGTCTTAGTGCTTTGTAAATGGATTGAGTTGATGCTACTATGATGTGGGTGATGCTGTGGTTTATTGTTGGAGGCTCTCTGTGCATGTGTAGTTCATGTTGAGTTATTTGGTTTGGGCAAAAATATATATGGTAGATCGCGTACTATCCGGTAAAACCGCCATAACTTTTGCATACGAACTCGGATTGCGACGTTCTTTGACTCGTTGGAAAGCTAACGAAAAGTTCAATCCGAAAATCCATAAGTCCATATCAAATTCATTCGCGACACTCAGGAGACTCTAGACAAAGTGAAAACCCCCCAAAAAAAAGGTCGTTTAGGGCCTCGAAACAGCCTTCGAAGTTTTAGCAGCCGTTTTTGGTTTTTTTTTTTTTTTGCAACAGAAAAGGCTATCACAGACGGTTCTAAACAAGAACCATCGTGAAAACTCATCACGAATCGTTCTTGTTCGTAACCGCTCAGAAAACTTCATCACGCGGTTACTCAACAAGAACCGCTTGTGATATTCTCGATCACGAGCGGTTTTAATGGAAACCGTCTATGATAATAGCCTTCACGAGCGGTTTCAACAAAAACCGCTTGTGATAGTGCGATCACAAACGGTTTTGAACCGCTCAGGATAACCGCACATATCACGCATCAACAAATATAGATGGTTCGAAAATCGTGCGTGATGACGGTTCCAAACCGTCGTCATGAGGCTTCTGTAGTAGTGATTGCATGCAGGAAAAGACCTTCGTGGTCAGGTCGATCTCGCCGCCGGCGACGTCGATAACGAACGTGAAGTTGGTTTAGCGATTGCGGGTGCAACAGTCGTCGCACGGTTGTAGCCTAGATCGTGAAGGTTAGCTTCCACCAATCAAGTTGCATCATCCTCACCGAAAGATTGGGACAACAGTTTCCATTAGTGTGCATCTTTGATGCAGAGACTGGGGGAGACTTTTCTCTTCCATTATCTAAAAAAAAAAGTGCCATTGGACCTGATGGGCTTGTTTTAGTAAAATGTCTACACATGATTATTATACAACCAATTAAATGACTTCTTCCAGAAAATGACTTCAAGAGCCTTGTGGGAAAATTTGGATTGAATTGTGCCCTGTCGGAAATAGGATAGAGATATAAATACGAGAATTGTTACAGTTATATAAGGAATACAATTATATTTCCATCGTAATCATAAAACTTGTATAACAAATACAACTCTATGTCTCCATATAAATATATGTGTTGTAGTATATAGTCTCGCAATTGCGTGGGAATTCAGTTTTTCCCCTCTAAATACATAATCGATATCTGCCAATTAATGCGTCAGGAATAAAAGATATAGAATAACACATTCTATTTCTGCCATATTGAAGGAAAGATGCACAACGCGCGCGTACTCACGGATGAAAGCACTCAGGCGTAGCGTAGATCCTTACTTTGAACAACTACGAGACGGCTAAGAAAATCTTATCGACGTGACCACTCTCTTCTCTCCTCAAGTCTGTCTCCTTTTACATATAAAGATTTCTTGATGATTGGTGACGTACTGACGTCTACGTCTTACCTAGAAGAAGTCCAAGTCAGGTAGTCACCTACTCAAGGTACGAATGGTAAACAAAACTCACTGGCTGGGCTGTATCATCTTCGCGTGTAAGTTTTTGGAAGCGCTATTTGACATGATAGCACTATATAGGACGTCTGTTTTTGGAAGCACTAGTATACATGATACCACTATATATATATATATGACATTATGATTCCTTGGACGCAGATTAAGGTAGGTGCAGCAACTGGCCAAGAACAATAGCTAGTCCAGATGAAACGCATCGACCATGCCTTTCCACAGATTAACTGCTTTACTATGCCTCGGCATAGTGATTGCGGCACGTCTCCCCGCCGTTGCAGCGGACTGCCAGAGAAATTGCGGTGGCGTGGAGATCCCTTTCCCGTTCGGCGTCGACGGTGGTTCTCGCTGCGCACTGGCCGGCTTCGAGCTCAACTGCAGCGACACCGGGAACGGCGAGCAGAAGCCATTTCACAAAGGTGTGGAGCTGCTAAATATCTCGGTGCTGGAAGCTCAGGTCCGAATGCGGGGGGGCATCTCCTCTTCTTGCTACAACAGCATCTCTGACAAAATAGACAACAAGATCAGGAACCTGGACTTAGCACAGACGCCTTACAGATTCTCCGGCACTGGCAACAAGTTCACAGTAATCGGGTGCCAAACGCTGGCTTACATCAGCAGCAACTACGACGTGGCCAACGGCAGCTTAATGACCGGGTGCCTGGCCACGTGCCGCAAAGGTGACCTTGCGAGCCTCACCGACGGCACCTGCTCAGGGATAGGCTGCTGTCAGACGGCCATCCCCAAGGGGATCCAGAACTACACGGTCTGGTTCGGTTCACGGTTCAACACGTCGGACATCTACAACATGAGCCGCTGCAGCTACGCCGCACTCGTGGAGGCGTCCAGCTTCACATTCTCCTCGAGCTACGCGAATTCGTCGGCCTTCATCGACACTTACGGCGGTCAGGTACCTCTGCTGGTGGATTGGGCCATCGGAAACGAGACGTGTGATGTAGCGCAACAGAAGCCCGAGTCGTACGCGTGCGTCAGCAGCAACAGCGAGTGCTTCGACTCGCCCAACGGACCAGGCTACATCTGCAACTGCACCAAAGGATTTGAGGGCAATCCTTATCTTGAACATCCCGACGGCTGCCAAGGTGAATTAATTTGCCTCTAATCCCTTCAGTGCCAGCATTGATATAATTGCGAAAACACTAGTGCTTCTAGGCTCTTCCAAAACGTGAAAAGCGAAATTTTTTAAAGAAAATTAAGAGTTTGATTTGCAACCATCTTGTGACTAATTATTTCTTAGCAACTACAACTATGTAGCTGAAGCAATCCAGTATATGTGAGGATTTTCCTTTTCCTTTTCTTTCTTTGTTCGATTCTATTTCTTTTCTTTTCTTCTCTACATGAGCTTTCTAAGAAGCGCTACCACCAATTGTGTTAGCTTTAGTTGTCAATGTCGTAATTATATATATATATATATATATATATATATATATATATATATATATATATATATATATATATATATATATATATATTTGGATGCTCCATTATACTTTTCCATAAACTTTGATTGTAGATATTGATGAGTGCGAGCATCCAGAAAAGTACCCCTGCTACGGAACTTGTGAGAACAAACCTGGCGGGTTCGACTGTTTTTGCCCATCGGGTAGCCGAGGCAATGCCTCTATCGCCCCGTGCGAGAAAGAGCTCACCCAAGCAGGACGGCTGGCTATTGGTACACACACGTTCCAACTCTATATATGTTAAACCGTTTTAACACGATTCATGCACTTACAAATATGTTCCTACATTCCTTACGAAATTTAAAAATTACGTGTCTTTGAACCTTCTTGGAATAAGGCAATACTATAAAAGGTCGTAAGAATATTACACACTTTAGTGATTAATTTAATCCACAACATTGATCAAGTAAAGTGCAACATGTATACTAGGCATATTAAACAATAAGATCACTAAACTATATACACCTATCTCATATACATGTGCAAACATGGCAACGCCTAGATCAAGAACTTTACTAGCAACAGTGAACAACATCATCACAGAAATAATTGCTAGCATGTATGACTTAGCCATATAAAAGAGAGAACACCGTGATTTACAGAGTATCGCTCTATGATGGTCATGGTAGGGTCTGGTCCATCGAGGAAGACTTGAACAAATAAAAGAAGATGAAGCTGTGAGCAGTCATGCGAATGCTTTCCAAAAACCATATTTGCCCCTTCCTGTGCAAGACCAAAAGGGATATGGTTTAGGAGACACTGCTCTCCCCACGATAGCGCACACCGATGTAGGGATAGAGTAACCTCAAAAGCGGTGTGGCGCAAGGACACAACAATATAATGGATTTTCTCTGTTGTCTATTTGTTAACTGGAGAGGACGTCACCTCTAATAGTCACACAACTGCTTGGAAGGAAACACCTTGTAGGATTAGTGTGATTCAAACGTTTGGTTTGAGTTGTTCTTATCCTATCCAATTTATTACTCATAGATATGATAGGTCATCATGCAAGATTATGAGGTGCAAAAAGAAACTACAGCTTCATACACACCCAGACCCGAAACCGCCGGACCATTCATGTGCATGCTGCGCATAGGCGGGCGATGGTGATGGCATGGTGAGGCAATGCGAGCAAGCGAGCGCGTGAGTGTAATCTTCTTTTGTTTGCTTCAACTAGGCATGGACATACTCCCACTTATAAATGAGTGTCCCTCCACATTGAGTAGCAATGTGGTACTGAACTTTTTATCTTCCACCATGCATAAATGGGCCTTTGGAATTTCTAAGAATATTTATTAATAGTTTATTTGGGTCAAGCCCATAAACTTCAACAATCTGCCACCAGATCCCAAAGGAACCAGGACACAAAAACATTTCACATTGTCCAAGCTTTGCTTAATATCTGAGTCTTTCAGTGGAGACCAGATAGGGTTGAACATCCACCTAGAACCTCAAGCTACACTAATCCACAACTACACAATGGACTAGGCCTTTAATTGGTGGTTTTGTATGGACAAGTTTCACTCAAAACTTTAATTGATACTAGGAAGTTGATAAGCTACCCCTTGGGTGGAGCATATAGGTCATACTGCTATGTCTCTTCATAAGCTTCTTAGAGAGTTCCCAAGTCTCACAAACTGTGACCAATAGTCAGGCACACATAGGTGTGTTCTTACAAAAATACCCTGTAGGACATTATCTCTCTTCTTAAAGCCTTAGAACATATTAAGACAAAGTCAGCCTGTGATATAGAGATGAGAGTACTGCATGTCCAGCGGCGTGGGTTATAAATAAGAATATACTCTCTAGTCCCCCAACAGTTTGTTTTTCCATAGCCTACTTCATGGGATCTCCGATCACGTAGGAAGGGTTACCACTATCATGTAACACTACTACAGAGAAGGTCATCACAGACGGTTCAAAATCGTCATTATAGACAGTTTTCTGAACCGTCTGACTTTATGGGTTTATGATAATATGAGGTCATCACAAACGGTTTTTGAACCGAAATGCGTGAAAAAGTTATCACAAATGGTTACGAACAATAACCGTCTATGATAGTCAATTATCACAAACGGTTCTTGTTGAGAATCGTAATAGTCAATTGTCACAGACGGTTCTTGTTTAGAACCGTCTGTGAAAATAGACTATCACATATAGTTTTTTAGTAAAAACCGTCAGTGATGGTTTTTTCTATTGCCAAAAAAAAATCGAATTTTTAGCCAAACCAATAAATTGCTGGATAGTAGTTTCCATATGCTCTTTCGATAGTTTGCAAGAAGGTAATTAAAAGATACTCTCTCTCTCTCTCTCTCTCTCTCTCTCACTCTCTCAATGGCTCACTCATTAATGAGGATGAGGTCGAGTAGAAGCGTCCATCTCGAACCTAATCGGCCTCCCTTGTCGAACACAGATGGGGGTCCTCACTGAGAACAAAATCTGATAGGATGGAGGGGACGAAATTAGAGTGAGAAGGAAACCTAGATGGGGCTTTGGGGGCAAAACTTCGTAGTTACCTGAGGCCAAGATGGGGGCGGCTAGATCTAGCGGTACTAGTCGAGCATGACGCCCGCTCACAGGAGGAGGCGCCGTGAAATGACAAAAGTCAGAGACATGTGTCGACCTCCTACAGCAGACATGGAACTCTTGTCCGTCCCTCCTCCTCCTTGTCATCGTCGGCTGCGTCTCCTCGCCGAACCGGGCTGGGGAATTGAGAGTGGTCGTCGGAGCTCGGCTTGGGGAGGAGAGAAGGAGAGACTGATGGAAGACAAGATGGGGTGGCTATAATATATAAGGACAACACCAAAATATTTCACCTCCCACGCACGCACCCAAAAATTTCCGCCCTCCCGCACTACGAATCACAGATGGTTTCAAACAAAAACCGTCTGTGATGACCATAATATCACAGACGGTTTATATTAAATACCGTCTGTGATATTTAGTAATATCACAGACGGTACTTGTTCAGAACCGTTTATGATACTTTACAGGCAGTTTTCAATATGAACCGTCTGTGATTGTATTTAATACTGATAGTTCATATTAAAAACCGTCTATGACTCCCTAATTTTACTATGACTTGGACGCCTACATATAGTCCAAGTCATGGTAAAATCACAGAGTAAGTAATATAGGTAGGCGTCCAAGTCATGATAAAACCGCAGAGTCAGGTAAAGTTGGGAGATACTTATCACAGACGGTTTTTAATACAAACCGTCTGTGATGAGATACTTATCACAGACGGTTCGTGATACGAACCGTCTATGATATTAGCTCATCACAGACGTTTCTTAGCGTATCCAGTAACAGAGACGGCCGCGCTTTTAAAACCGTCTGTGATAATTACAACACTGACGGTTATAGGGAATCGTCTATGATGAGGCGTCTAGTATAGACCTTTTTGTAGTAGTGTAACTCACGTAGGTCTCATTCACATCTCCTTCGATGCATTATCTATCACATTTCATGATAGTCCCTTAGTATAGGAATCTGCTAGGTTTTCAGCTATTTGGATGTCAAGCACAGCTATCACTTCGAAGTTCCTCAATTTCCTGACAAACTTCAGTTGTCTTTTCATATGTCTTGAAGATTTCATGTTATCCTTTGCACTTGTCACCATGGTGATAACTGTTTGGTTATCACAATACATAATAATAGTCATAATTAGTTTTTTAACCACCAGTAAATCCATAGAGAGCTCATGCAGCAATTCTGACTCTACAGCAGTTGTGTCTATTGATGTGAGTTCTTAATGTTGTGAGTTCTCTTCTATGGTTGATCTTGTCAAAATGGTCTATTTGCAAGAGCTTCATGAAATGACAGCATCGCCTAGAGTGATTACATATCCTCTCACAACCTTAATCTCATTTGCACTAGAAATCCAATTGGAATCACTATATCCTTCAAACACACCAGGATACCCACTATAGTGAATTATATAACTCATTGTACCTCTCAAATAGCACAAAAATTGCTTAAGTGTGCACCAATGACCATCTCCCAGATCAGAAGTAAATGGCCCAATTTGCTCATAGCAAAAAGATGTCACGTTGGGTAGCACAAGCTAAGTACATGAGTAAACCAATAATTTAAGAGTACCTCAATTGATCCTTTGCTATTATTTGGGTTTTTCGAAGCATTAGAGTAGGATCATAGGGTGTTGGAGAAGGCTTGCTATCCATGTAGCCAAATCGGCTCAAGACCTTTTCCACATAATGGGATTGTAGAAGAGTAGCCACATTCTCACCCTTGATCAATTTGATGTTTAAGATTACATCAGCCTCTACCAGATCCTTCAGGTCAAAACTTTGGGATAAGAATGATTTAACCTTGTTAATGACATCCATGTTTGTCCCAAAAATAAGTATGTCATCAACATACAAACATATAATTACTCCTTCACCCCCATCATAGCGGTAGTGTACACATGTGTCAGCTTCATTTACCGCAAAGCCCTTAGATGTCAATGTTGTGTCGAACTTATCATGCCATTGCTTAGTTGCTTGCTTGACATCATACAAAGATTTCAATAACTTACATACCTTGCCATCTTGTCTGGGTACCACAAATCCATCAAGTTGTTCCATATAAATTTTCTCATCCAGCTCTCTATTAAGGAAAGATGTCGTTACGTCTATTTGATGGACAAAAAGACCATGTGAGGCAGTCAATGATAGAAGTACACGAATAGTGATCAGCCTGGCAACATGTGTGTAAGTATCAAAGAAATATTCACCTTCTTTTTTTTGTTATAACCCTTAGCTACAGGTTGTGCCTCGTACTTTTCTGTAGTACCATCAGGCCTAACCTTGTTTTTGGGTTTGAACCATTCTTATCGTATCCAATTTGGCGTGATTCTAAATTGGCATCACTGATAATCACATTGGCATCACAATTAATGCATGCCATATTAGCCCCGTAGAACTAGCGCGATTCAAATGTTCGGTTTGAGCCGTTCTTATCCTTTCAAATTTATTATGAAAGATTATGATGTGCAAAAAGAAGCTGCAACTTCGCACACAACTAGACCCAAAATCACCGGACCATTCACGCGGTATGCGCATGCTGCCAGCAATGGGATGGCGAGGCGAACGAGCGTGCACGCGTGTAATCTTCTTTTGCTTGCTTCAACTAGGCATGCATATATGCTCCCACTTATAAATGGGTGTCCCTCCACCTAGAGTAACAATGTGGTGCTAAACTTCTACCTTCCACCGTGCATTAATAAGCTTTTGGGATTTTCTAACATTTATTAAGAGTTTATTTGGCCAAGCCCATAAACTCCAACAAAAGTACCTAAAATCTGTTAAACTTGCATAAGAAATCATGTATCGATCGCTCGGACCACTTAGGCACATCCGCACATGGCAAAATCAATCATCAGGTCGCTTGGTGCGTGAAGCCAACCATGATGAATTTATTCTTAATTACTCCCTCCATCGTAAATTAAAGAATGTCGTTTCGGTTTGGACATCGACACGATCCTTAAAACACAACTTTGACAACTAATTTTTATTCTAATAAATTTATGGGACCTAATACAGTTATTATACTATGATTGATGAAAGTTTTTTTTTTTCGAGACAAATATATACATATCGCTTTCATATGTTCAATCCAAATTGCAAAATTGTTAGGCTTTCATAGTATTTGAGTAGCCTTCTGCAAATTCCATCATTTGGAATGGCATCTCCAAATTGCGAGTTTTCATATCGGCATACATCAAAATTTGTCAATTAGTATTTTGTTTGCACTATATGTTTCCTTTAGTGTGATTCAATCGGACGAGTAATCAACTACTATGTGAAACATTTTCAACAACTTGTTGACTTAAGAGCTATCTATCTTCATTTCTCCAGGAATTTGTGTCTCTGTTTTGGTTGGCCTTCTTATTTTTCTTGGGACAGAATGGATCAAGTACAAGCGCCGAGTCATAAGACAAGATCTCATGAGAAAGAGGGATGCATATTTCCATCAGCATGGAGGCCAGTTGTTAGTAGATATGATGCAATTGGAAAGCAGCAGTTCATTTAAGTTGTATAGCCGAGAAGAAATCGAGTTGGCAACCAACGACTTTGACAAGCGCACAATCATCGGAGAAGGAGGTCAGGGGACTGTTTATAAAGGGTACGATCATGACCCACACAACAGTCCTGTCGCAATTAAGAGATGCAATGGATTTGATGAGAGTAGGAGGTTGGAATTTGCACAGGAGCTGCACATAGTTTCTCGAGTCAACCATAACAACATTGTTAAGCTTGTTGGTTGCTGTTTGCAGTTCGAAGCCCCCGTTCTAGTGTACGAATTTGTGCCAAATAAAACCCTACGTTATCTAATCCATGTTCAAAACAACGCGTCCATCAGAACATTGGAGATCCGTCTGAAAATTGCTGCCGAATCTGCCGAAGCACTTGCATACCTACACTCGCTGGACTACCCAATCCTCCATGGGGATGTCAAGTCAGCCAATATACTTCTTGGCGACAATTTTGCCGCAAAGGTTTCTGATTTTGGGTGCTCCACGTTTAGGGCAGTGGATGAAAACCCCAATGTGGTGAAGGGCACAATTGGCTATCTTGATCCAGAGTACCTACTGAAGTACCAGCTCACTGACAAGAGCGACGTTTACAGCTTCGGTGTCGTTCTTTTGGAGCTCTTAACCCGTAGGAAGTCGATATCCATGGAGAAGGTGAGCCTCGTGTCAGTGTTTCAGGAGGCAGTGAAGGAGGACAGACTTGATGAACTCATAGATGGGGAAATAGCGCAGGAAGACAGCATGGGACTGAACCATGAACTCGCTGAGCTAGCAAGTCGATGCTTAGTTATGACTGGTGAGAGCAGGCCGACGATGAGCCAGGTGGCAGAGGAACTCCGGCGTCTGGCGAAGCTATCGCAACTGCGGCCGGGGTCACTGCAGGTTTCTGGCTCACTCACGGTGCTGGGAAGCTCGGCTGCGGACACCTCGGAGTACCAATCTGGGGCTGAAGCCACTGATTACTACAGCATGAAAACGAGGGCCACGATGAGCATAGAATTTACCCGATGAATTCACAGATACCGCGTAGGTGTTTGTACATGAAAACGAGGGCCACGATGTTAGTGCCACTTAATTTTCAGATGTAAATTGCACATATCTTTTTGTATATTTCGTATATAAACGGTGGTGTACAATAAAGACCACACGTACGTATTTACCGTCCTGTGATGGTGAACACGTAACGTCGTGAGGCAAACTTGTGCGTGGTAGACAAATAAGCACCGTACATACTAGCGCCAGGATATATGTGCCTGTAGAACTGCAAATTTTTCATTCAAATGTTTAACAGGTTTACTTGTTTCAGCTCTCGTCGCTACTACAAAAAGGCTAATACTAAACACCTCATCACAGACGGTTAACCAAAACCTTCGCATTAAATACAATCACGAGCGGTTTTGGTTTAGTGACCATCGTATTCTTGGTATGCTAAAACCGTCTGTGAAGATGTTTTTTCAGAACCGTTTGTGAGAACCGTCTGTGATACTTTACAGACAGTTTTCAATATGAACCGTCTGTGACTTTCCGTCCTCATCACAGACGGTTTGTATTAATTAAAACCGTCTGTGATAATTTCAATTATTGCAAACATGACCCTGTCTTAAATTCTAGCTCTGTTCTCGCTACTACTGCTTTGCGGAGGTGGGGCTTTGAGGCGATTTGGTGAAAAGAGACCACGGATTTAGGAAGAGTGATGGTTAGTAATTTGTTCCTAATTGCATTATATTCTAGATCTAGCGTTAAATCTGACCGAAATTTGAGGAGCTCCTACTATGGGCTCATAGACGATATTTGGGAACTTGACTACGTGCTTTTCAAGATCCCCCTGTTTCGGTGCCGTTAGGTCCAATTCCCACAAGTGAAGGTCAACAAGTACGACATCACTATTATGGACCTCAAACGTGTCGGATACAAAGACGAACCATTCGTACTTACTAACCAAGTTGTTCAAGTCTTCTATGTAACCGACCAGGTAAAGAAGAAGTGCCACGTAGTTCTTCATGGAGAAGGAGGATTATCGGAGTTGAGAATGTAGTGAATGAGGAAGAATACAATCAATTTGACCAGTTGCCTCCTTTCGAACATGGCATAAGGGCCAAAGAAGAATAATGTGACGAAACAAGCTACATACATGTCAATCATCATGAAGGGCTAATTTTTAAAGGAAATAAGGAAGTGGAATGATGAATGAAATCTTTATGTGTCATATGTTCTGAATGGTTAATTTTAGTTCATTTGAGTTAATTAATTTGTGAAATGGATGTGCTTGTTTCTGAAATGAATGTGAATTGTATGTATATATGTACTTGTTGTGTTTCTACTTGTTTTATAGGGCATGGCTAGAACTTCCTGAGGCTAGCTACTAAATAGGAATAGATTTTGCAATATAAAAGAATATCACAGACGGTTCCTTCGGACGAACCGTCTGCGATACATCCGCTATTATAGATAGTTTCATCTACAAGCCGTTTGTGGTACATCCGCTATCACAGACGATTTCATCTACAAACCGTCTGTGATATCTAGCTATCACAGACAGTTATTTATTGGAACCATCTGTGAAGTGTAATTATCACAGACGGATCTACTTTAGAACCGTCTGTGAATTACAACCCTATTTATATTCGGACTCTAGGGTTTGTCCGCACCCCCCCTACTCAAACGATTAAGTTTCTCTAACTCTCCCCCCTCCCCTGAGCCCTTTGCCGCCATCCTCGACGCCGCCTCCTCCTCGAGCCCGGTGCACCTCCTCCCTTGAGCCCGGCGCCTCCTCCCCGAGCACGAGCCGCCATCTCCTCGAACCGGTGCCCTCCTCACTGAGCCAGTAGCGCCTCCTCCACGAGCCCTCCTCCTCCCCGAACACAGGCGCCCTCCTCCCCCAAGCCAGGCGCTCCTCCTCCCCAAGCCCGCCTCCTCCCCTACCCCGAGCACGTGTCGCCTCCTCCACCTCCGAGCCTAGCGCGCCTCCCCTTCGACGCTGCCCTGCTGCTCTGGTGCTCCCTGCTCATCCTTCTCGTCAACGCCCAAAGGTAACCGATGCAATATGGTGGGCTTGATACTGCTACTGGAATATATTGCAATGTGGGGTGTGGTGGGCTTGAGATAAATGCTTTGTGATGATAATAGTCTTGTGATGAAATTGTTTTGATAATCGGGTTTGAACTTGAGCTCTAATTGGAATGCTTACTACTGTTGATTGATCTTTAGCATTTAGTCTGTTACATTTGGTTGGTTAATTAGTTGAACCTCCAAGCCAAAAGTATAATTATCTGTTGTCTTTTGTTTAAAGATTATGTTGGCAGATAAGTAAAGTACTATTTTAGAGCTCAAAGTTTGAATTAATATTGTCAAATTGAATTAATGAAGAGTATAGACTAAAGTAGCAATAAGGCCAAGATTGAATCTTGTGCAACTCTACATCTAAGAGCAATATCAAAATGTTAAATCTTAGCTTTATGCTGATTTCATTTGTTCACATGATGTTTGTGTTGAGCATATTACCCATACACATAGAGAATCTCATGATAATATGTTCATGCATGTCAGAACTTATATTTCTTGTGAAGATGTATTTCACTCATTCTTCATCATCGTTGCCTCATGCGTCTGATGCACCGTCCTTTGGAATATCCAAGTGTGATAGAAGAAGAGAAATATCGAAAAGGCACGAGGACCGATTTACCATCACTGAGGTCGTCTAGACCCCTCTCAATCCTCCTCGAAAGCGGCGTCGCGTTCGAAGAAGTCGGAATAGTGGCACGAGAACATGTCAAGATCACCTACAATTCGTGGAAGGAGTTGACCAAAGATCAGAAAAGTGAGCTGTTGACGGATATTTTCTGATCGTTCGATAAACTAGAACAACACCATGCCTCTGTGCGACGACGCGTGTTGCTACAGGCGTGCAAAGCATGGAGGAACTTCAAGAGTACGCTTACCAAGCAATACGTGGAGAAGAATCTACCACCCTTTCATAAGTATCCATTCATGGCAGAGTACTGGCAAGATTTTGTGGCGAAGAAGATGACCGATGATTTTAGTAGTGAAAGTACGGCACACGGGGCCCTCTAGGCAAAAACACGCACCACAGCACTCAAGGCCGCTAGGTATCGGGTAAAATCCTAATGGAGGGATCGGAATGACGAGCAAACCATTGGGATGCCTCCCGCCATTTGTCGGGATCTCGATGGCGCGCTGAGGCGGCTAAGAGCGAGGTCAGCTACCGTGTCTTCGGGGACCATCTCCTTTCTAAACTCCGCAGATGAGGAAGTGTCCCGGTGCCTGGTAAGATATCGAACTACCTAGTTTGTAATTACTCAATAACTTCATAGGAAGTGAAATAACATGGCAGGCTCTTGCAGGAAGCGCTGAGTACTGCACAATCTTCCCAAGGCTCATTCCAGGTAGTCAGGGTGAGAGATATACTCTCTGCAGCCCTAGGAAAGTAGGTGCATCCGGGTCGCATGAGAGGTCTTGGTCTTTATGTTCCATAGAAATATGGATTCGAGAGGACTCTGAGGCGTACCAAAGTAGGAAGAGAGCTAAAGCCGAGCGCGAAGCACTACTACGAGAGAAGATTTGTTTATTCCTCAGAGAGGAGATACGAGATGTTGCACGAGAGGAGATTTGTGCATCCCTCACAGAGGAAAGGCTTAGGGCAAATCAGTTGGAAGCCCTGCCGCTCTTGTGCTAAGCGACCCCCCAAACGTCCGAGTAATTACGCGTCCAACCATAACTTAGAAAGCGACGACATATTTTCTGTTGATGACATCCTAGTAACAATTATTATCTCTGGAATGCTCGATCCATTGATAAACCTATTGGAGTAGCTAATTTTGTTTCATTATGTAGGTGGCTACAAAGTGCAAACTCCAAGTGAGATGTGCCTTCATTGCCCTGGATGCTGCTTGCGGTCAGGCGTATCCATCCGGTGTCAGGGCATTGCTGCACGGTTTAAATATAGCATCGGGTTTCGCAAAAGTGAATGTCGACGGTGTTTATGCCAATTTCGTGGTCATCCGGCTGGAGATGCCCCCAAACGATGAGGTCGTGACTTTGTGAATGTGGACGGTGTTTATGCCAATTTCGTGGTCGTCCGGCTGGAGATGCCCCCAAACGATGAGGTCGTGACTTTAGGGCAAGCCATTGGATCATACATCTAGTGGCCCAAGAGCGACATCTGCTTGGAGCTACCTACATCGGTGTCAACTTCACAGGAAGTATCAACACTAGAGCTACCTGCACTGGTGTCAACTTCACCAGATGTACCTACATCAGAGTTACTTGCACCGATGCGGCAAGGGCCCGATGCATCAGATGCATATACACCTCGTGCCCGGTCGACTCTCGTGAAATCGACCTCTAAAAAGCAAGGCAGTAAGGGCAAATCGAAGACGGTCGACTCCTGTTCTAATATCCCCTTCTTGTCATTGGCCCAGAAATTCATGCTAGGCGAGCCATTGGTCGAGACGGTAGAGTGCCACCCTACCCTAAGAATGGCCTACACAAGATTGCATCTATGGTACATGAAACAGACCAACAAGACGGATGGACAATAGCGCTCGGGTGTCAACGTCAAGTTCAAGAAGGATCATCTTAACCACGTGGTTCAAGACTACGTCTTCACAGTGAACTTCGAGGACTTGTTCTTTCTCTTCAACCTCGACGCCCTCAACGCCTCACTCATACGATGCTAGACACTGTAAGTGTGTACAATCACGGTCAACGTTCGTGTAATACCGATAAATGTTATATATAACTCCTTGCTTTTGTGTGTGTGTGTGTAGATACATGATTTCGGAAGCCGAATTAAGGAAATCATCGGTTGGTTTCCTCGACCAACACTTGGTCTCCATGCAAAACATCAAGGAGAATGCAAAATTCATCAAGTATTACATGAGGGAGTCATTGCTGGCTTACCGCGACAAGGAATTCATGCTTTTACCCTACAACCAGGAGTAAGTGCTGCACTAGTGGCTATACTTGTTGATTTGTACTTTATAACCAACACGAACTTAGGTTTAATGACCATGGCGATATAACTGTGTAGGTTTCACTGGATTCAAATTGTAATTATACCAAAATAGAACATGGTAATATACCTAGATTCTCTAAAGAGGACCAAACACGACTTCATAGTTGTCCAACAATTAATTGACGGATAAACACATTTCCTCCATAGATAACTCTATTGCAGTCTTTCCTTCCTTTGCAATGACTAAGGCTAATTTCTTGGAATCACGTAGGTCGTTCACCGTGTACTTTGCTAAAGGAGGGAAATCCAAGGGAAGGATCCTGCGACATGATCTAAATTTTCCGGTATTCACTAGTATACATTAATCCTATATCACACTTCGTAGTAATACCTCTCGAACTAACCAATTCTATTTTTGTAGTGCCACCAGCAGCCGCTGGGCAATATCTGTGGATACTATGTTTACCACAACATGGAACTACTCATTGGTTCCGCGATGACCAATGATCCTCATGTTTGTCAATCTTGCAATAATTATTTCATACTTACCAATTTATATAAGCACGAATTTAATATTCTTAGCGACAGGTTGCGAGCATCGCTACAACTGCGTTGGAACAGGGCTAGCTTATAAAAATTCGAGGACAATTTGCGTCATTCTTAAGCCGTGAGGTCATAAATACAGATGGGAAGTTCCACAATGTAGATTGAACTTGATTGGAATAAGATTGAACTTAATGGTACATGTGTGTAAATGTACATAAATGGTTAATTTTAGTTAATTGATTTGTGAAATGGATGTGCTTGTTTCTGAAATAAATGTGAAATAGATGTATACATGTACTTGTTGTATTTCAGCTTGTTTTAGAGTGCATGGCTAGTATTTCCTAAGGCTAGCCAATAAACAGAAATAGATTTAGCTATACAAAAGAATATCACAGACGGTTCCTTAGGATAAACCGTTTGTGATACATCAGCTCTCACAGACAGTTTCATCTACAAACCGTCTGTGATACATCCTCTATAACAGATGGTTTTATCTGCAAACCGTTTGTGACCGTCTGTGATGGTATGCATAACAGACGGTTCGAAAACCGTCTATGATGACCTCATGTCATTATTGACCTATAGACTCAGATGACTTACGAAATCGTCTGTGATGACGTTTTTAAACCGTCTGTAAAGACCTTTTCTGTAGTAGTGCGTATTGCAGTTTCTATGCTTTGATATTAACAGTTTGTCGCCTTTTTTCCCCTGTGACCAGGGTTCTAAATTTCAGATGAAATTTGCCGAAAATTGGTTCTATCGGTCACCCTAGTGAAATTTGAAATCGGCCAAAAAAATCAGATTCACATGAATTTTTTCAAATATAAAATAAATTCAAAACCACATCTAGACACATGAGTGCATGTTCTCTGGCGGTAAGCCTCCTAGACTTAGAAAGGGCGGGTCTTGTGTTTGAGCCCCCGTAATTGCACATTTTTGTACCTTTTTTGTTTTAACATAAAAAAACAAATTTTGATTTAAAATTTTGGCCAATTTTGACCAAAATTTTTCAATTTTCGGTCATATCGGTCAGACCAGTGACATCCTGTAAAAAGAAATTTTCAGTAATCAAAACCCTGCCTGTGATACGGCATCATGTTCATATCTTTGAAAGAACGGCCGGACGGCATCATGTTTGGCGCATTTGTGCAATCCTGTGGGCCGACAAGCTCTCAAGTTAATTCAGCCTTCTGTCATCCACATGGTATTCGGTCACATTTAGGTGTTCAGCTTGGTCCCAACCTGTTGCCCTCGATGGCGATTGGTTTGAACTTGGAAGAATTATAACTAGAGCCTGGTGCGCGCATAAGCGCGCATGTAGTAGGTTTTAGGAAAAAAAATTCGGAACTGCTATATATGTCCTGAGGAGGTCCTGAGGTCCTGGAGGAGGTTCTAGGGGAGGTCGTGAGGTGCTGGAGGAGGTTCTGGGGGAGGTCTTGAGGGAGGTCCTGGAAGAGGTCCTGAGGGAGGTTTTGGGGGAGGTCCTCGTGGAGGTCCAGGGGAGGTTCTAGGGGAGGCCCTGGAGGAGGTTCTGAGGGAGGCCCTGGAGGAGGTCTGAAGGGAGGTCCGGAGGTCATGACGGAGGTCCTGGAGGAGGTCTTGAAAGAGGTCCTGAGAAGGTCCTGGAAGAGGTCTTGGAGGAGGTCCTGAAAGAGGTCCTGAGGAGGTCTTGAGACAGGTCCTGAGAGAGGTTCTGAAAGAGGTCCTGAGGAGGTCCTGGAAGAGGTTTTGGAGGAGGTCCTGGAAGAGGTCTTGGAGGAGGTCCTGGAGGAGGTCCTGAGATAGGTCCTGGAGGAGGTCCTGAGACAGTCCTGAGGGAGGTCCTGGAGGTCCTAGAAGAGGTCCTGAGGGAGGTTATCGAAGAGGTCTTGAGGAGGTCCTGGAAGAGGTCGGGAGGTCCTGAGGGAGGCCCTGGAGGAGGTCCGGAGGGAGGTCCGGAGGTCATGAGGGAGGTCCTGGAGGTGGTCTTGAAAGAGGTCCTGAGGAGGTCCTGAAAGAGGTCTTGGAGGTCTGAAAAGAGGTTACGAGGAGGTCTGAGACAGTCTGAAAGAGGTCCTGAGGAGGTCCTAGAAGAGGTCTTGGAGGAGGTCCTGAGATAGATTCTGAGGAGGTCCTGAGATAGGTCCTGCGGGAGGTCCTGGAAGAGGTCTTGGAGGAGGTCCTGAGACAGGTCTTGAGGGAGGTCCTGAGGAGGTCCTGGAGGAGGTCCTGAGGGAGGTCGTGAGGTCCTGGAGGAGGTCCTGAGGGAGGCCCTGGAGGAGGTCCTGAGGGAGGTCCGGAGGTCATGAGGGATGTCCTGGAGGAGGTCTTGAAAGAGGTCCTGGAGGAGGTCATGAGGGAGGTCCTGGAGGAGGTCTTGAAAGAGGTCCTGGAAGAGGTCCTGAGGTCCTGGAGGACGTCTGGGGGAGGTCCTCAGGGAGGTCCGGGGGAGGTCCTAAGGAAGTTCTAGGGGAGGTCCTGAGGGATGTTCTGGAGGTGGTCCTGAGGAGGTCCTGGAAGAGGTCTTGGAGGACGTCCTGAGGGAGGTCGTGAAGAGGTCTTGGAGGAGGTCCTGAAAGAGGCCCTAAGGAGGTCTTGAAAGAGGTCCTGAGGAGGTCCTGGAGGTCCTAGAAGAGGTCTTGAGAAAGGTCATAAAGAGGTCTTCGAGGAGGTCCTGAGGGAGGTCCTCGAGGTCCTGGAGGAGGTCCTGAGACAGGTCCTGAGGTAGGTCCTAGAGGTCTTGAGGAGGCTCTGGAAGAGGTCTTGGAGGACGTCCTGAGGGAGGTCGTGAAGAGGTCTTGGAAGAGGTCCTGAGGAGATCTTGGAAGAGGTCCTGAGGGAGGTCCTGGAAGAGGTCCGGAGGTCCTGGGGGAGGTCCTGAGGTCCTGGAGGACGTCTGGGGGAGGTCCTGAGGGAGGTCCGAGGGAGGTCCTAAGGAAGTTCTGGGGGAGGTCCCGGAGGTGGTCCTGAGGAGGTCCCCCTGGAAGAGGTTCTGGAGGAGGTTCCGGAGGTCTTGGAAGAGGTCGTAAGGAGGTCCTGAGGGAGAATGTCCCAGGGAGGTTCTAGGGAGGTCCCGAGGAGGTCGTAGAGGGAGGTCGGGCGGAGCTCCTGCGGAGGTCCTGGGGAGGTTTCGAGGAGATCCTGGGGAGGTTCTGGAGGGAGGTCCTGGGGAGGTCCTGGAGGGAGGCTATGGGGTGGTCCTAGAGGGAGGTCCTGGGGAGTTGCCAAGGAGGTACTGGGGAGGTTCCGAGGAGGTCCTGCGGGAGGTCTTGAGGGAGGCCCTGGAGGAGTTCCTAGAGGTCCTGAGGGAGGTCCTGGAAGAGGTCCTGGAAGAGGTCCTGAGGAGGTCCTAGAAGAGGTCTTGGAGGGGCCTAAGGGAGGTCTTGGAAGAAGTCCTGAGGTCCTGGAGTAGGTCCTGAGGGAGGTCCTGGAGGAGGTCCTGTAAGGGGACCTAAGGTCCTAGAGGAGGTCCTGACGTCCCGAAAGAGGTCTTGAGGAGATTCTGGAAGAGATCCTGGGGGAGGTCCTGGAAGAGGTCCGGAGGTCCTAGGGGAGGTCCTGGAAGAGATCCTAAGGGAGGTCCTGGAAGAGGTCCTAGATGAGGTTCTGGGGGAGGTTCTGAGGGAGGTCTTGGAAGAGATCCTGAGGAGGTCCTAGAAGAGGTTAGGAGGTCCTGGAGGAGGTCCTGAGGAGGCCTTGGAAGAGGTCGTGAGGTCCCGGAGGAGGTCCTGGGGGAGGTCCTGGAAAAGGTCCTAAGGTCCTGGAGGGGGTCTTGAGGTCCTGAGCTCCTGGGGGAGGTCCTAAGGAGGTCCTGGACTGGAGGTTCTGGAGGAGGTCCTGAGGAGGCCCTGAGGAGGCCCTGGAAGAGGTCCTGAGGTCCTAGAAGAAGTCCTAAGGTCCTAGAGGAGGTCCTGAGGTCCTGAGGAGGTCCTGGGGAGGTTTTGGAGGAAGGTCTTGGGGAGATCCTGGGGAGGTTCAATGGCAGAGAATACTACAGCGAGAGGTAGGGAAAAAATTCTACAACAACACACCAGCTCTTCCTATGACTTATTTCTGGGCATTCTTAAAATGGAGAGCATCTAAAATCACAATGCAAACAAAAAAATATAGAAAGTATGCAGGGTGTTAAACTATCAATGTATGTTGAATGTTGAGTAATGCAACAATAATTACAAAAGGAATCCTTCGTCTATCCAAATATGCAACAAAATTACATGTCAAACTTACATGCACACACAAATCAACACTAAGCAAGATTTAGAAATTTGGGGCAATCTTGTGTCCACACCAAAATAGGTGGTTTCATTAGAGGATTATCCAAGAATATGAGTATAGTTATATTACATTATATAGATATTAAAGAAACCTCTCTTAATGTAAAGATGCTATCACATATTTACATACATACTAAGGCAGTAGCTAGAGGAATAAAGCAATAAATGAGAAGAGAAAAAGAATATACGGTATGCTCGAGAATGAATGCAGAGACTAATAGAAGGGAAAATCTTATGAAGAACATATTAGGCTAGCTGCAAGGCATTTAGATCTATGTACGTAATATATGCAGAACAGATACTATGTGTATGTCTAACGATATAAGAGACTATTTTCAAAATAATTCAACAAATACGTCTTTATTGTGAACGGCAAGCAGAAATATTCATAGACAGACAGCAAGGAGCAACAACAAATTAGAGAGAGGAACAAACGAAGCCAGTCGAAAAGGCAGCCGACCGAAAAGAACGATTCTACTATATAATTTTCTGGAATAGAAAGATATTATGTGGATGTCATAAACCCTAAATATTGTTTTTAAGGCAATAGTCAGAATAAATTTGATAGTATGCACCTACAGGAACCGCTACATGGGGAATGAACTTGCTCTATTTCCCTTACTTTTCTCGAAAAGTAGTGTATATTGAAGTACTTACCCTGCTCCTGTAGTAGATCATCCACGACCTTTGCAACCGATATTTTTTATGCAAAAAAGCCGAGTATCAATTACCAGAACATTAATCAGCCTTTATCAAATCATTAGCATTTCATATTCAATCAAACAGGACTTATTAAAATGCTCATATTGCCTGTTTCCAAGGGCAAAGGAAGCATACTTAAGATTCTTAAGGCAAACTTCCCTCTCCTTCCCCTGGTTCAGTGCAAGAACCAAAGAAGCAGCCGTAAAATGCTATAGTAAATAGTGAGCACATGTGAACATTTTTTTGATAGTCGTAGCATGTAATAGCAAGCAGGAGAAGCAAATAAAAGCGTAAACATAGGTAATAAGAGGTATCAGCGGGTATCGTGAATTTGTGATTACAGAAGATATTAGACTACGTAGGCTACTTATATAATACAATGATCTGTTTACAAAACATTACAGCATGTCTGATAACATGATATATTATCCACAACGGATTTGTAGATGCGGAGTAAGCACAAAAGATTGACGGAATTTGGCATAGCAGTTTACAAAATCAAGATTCGATAGTACGTGTAGGATATGAATAGATGCTCTGTACCAGAAGCACGTAGATTACATTCCTGCTACATTTGAGAGGCGGCTTAGAAGCTATGCATAAAAAGTTGGAAAAGCTCAACATGGACAAAGGACATACTGTAGATTTAATTTATCTGCTGTTTGGTGAATCATGTGCTAACCTGCAGAATAAGAATGATAGGTGAGTTGGCGAACTGGAAAAAACACTACCAATCTCAGTAAATAATTTGCATCGTCCGTAGAATAAATATAATTAGAATACCGACGCTGTGAAAAGAGCAGATACAGTTGCTATGGGTTGTACTTTCTTCATGTTTATACAAATAAAGATGATGAAATTTTTTTTGGAGAGATATAAATGACTGCTATATGTGTATGAAAAGTATGTAACAGATGAACTAATGATACAGATCTTTCTATCAGTGAAAGCATGTAGCAGACAAACAGATGAAGATCTCTGTACGATGCAGTTTCGAAGCATTCTGTACATGTAGCATGATTATTGTATGAACGTATCTATGTAGTATAGCCATGATATAAACAAAGCTATAGATATTAAACTAAATGTGCTATGTACATGCATCGTGATTATTTTATGAGCGTATCTATGTAAGGGTCTTTGTTTACACCGAACTATATGCAAAAATTCTAAATATATGTTTGAGCAAACTAACTAACGAGATGCAAGAACTAATGAAATACTTAACACGAATGTACAGCTGAGTGTGAACCAAGGTAATTTTTGACCTATCTTGCTTGATTTCATGTAGGAGACTCAACTCAGAATAGACCATAATAAATGGAGTGGGTGGAGGTGCTGGAGAATAATACATAAGCAATCAACTCTTTTTAATCTGAATATTTTCCATGGGGTTAGTAAAGCGCCTATCAAGAATAGATACTCCAAGCTGCAAATATGAAACTAAATAGCTAAGAAAATTGGCATTCATGAATTGTATTGACCATTGATTCTGATTTCACCGTATTCTAGAGGAGGAAACTAAGAACCTTTTTAGATTCTGAGACTGGTGCATGTACCTGTGGCATTTCCTGACCTGTGGCATTGCCACATGTATACAGACATCTAATTTTATCTTTCATTCTGTCTTCTCCAAAGAAGGAGGTCCTTGCTCTTCTTGCAGCTCTTTGGCTTTTGTCTACAGTCTTCTATCTTACCTCAGAATCTATAGGTCCTGGGAGTTCCAAGAGCATGGTTCTAAGCTTACTGCTACACGATGGCCTACCTCTGCCTGCTGTTTATTCACCACTACAGTTTGCTGAGGCTATTGGTAGTACGAAGGAGTACTATGAAGCTGTGAAAAAGTAATATAGTATTATGCATGTGTTTATACCTAACTATGATCTAAATACGTGGTGCGGGATATCTATGTCACCTAACAAAAAATTTGTAGTACGGAGAATACATGGTGAATTTTCTATTGTGTAGGTGGCAAGTTTGATTTCTTATAAAGAAATAGGGTACTTACTTTGTTCCAACTGTGCCCTAGAAATTCGTTTGTTGAAATAGTATTCTGGGCATATGATAGTGGAGATATCCAGTAATCCAAAATCCACCATTTCTTCACGTCGTCTAGAAAAGACCCAAAAAAAGGGATAAAGATGAAATCATGTAAGCAACTATTAGCATTTAAAGCTATCAATGTCAAGTAAAGATGGCAACACCAATTTATCATGGACAATTCAGTAACGTACGGCTTGCAAGGACAAAGCCATCCAATGCTGCGAAAGACAACAATGATAAGAGTCCAAAGGTGTGAGACACAACCATGTCTCTTCTGATTACAGCGATGAAGCGAAGCAGTGCAGATGACATCTGATTTAGTGCAAGGAGCAGCAGGTACTGTTTAAAGAACATGAGCACAAGTAATCATTTAGACTTCGCAGAACAAATTCATATATTGTGGCACGTTCAATTTAACTGCTTCATTGCAAAATAATAATAGTAACTGCTTAGAGCATAGATGAAAGAAGCATTTATTTCTTGGATTTTTCAGACATGGAGACATGTGCACTAATGCATCTTACCTGCTTACACTGGGATCAAATCCAATGACATAGTATGTGGTTAAAACATAAACTCTGACTTCAAGAAACGTGCTAGGGATCTGAAGAATCCATGACGGTATGATGTAGGCTGATGCAGGAAAGAAAAAAAAGATCCTTCTGTTTGAAGAAAATAGGAAGTTTCATGACAGCCATGGCAAGCTCCGCAAAACCATTAAACATGATTGTGTGAAGAGTAAAGCACAGTGCCCCCATATAGATTCCTCCATAAGTAAAATCACGGTGCATGTTGGTAGGGAAAAATGTGGTCGTCACTATGAACAGCGTCAGAATTAGCTGCAGTGACGAAAAACTTCAGATTGATGCCACCTAATAATATCGAACCTAATAACTAAAAAAGATCTGAACTTACATTGACAGCCTTAAAGCTGTACATAAAGGCGTTCCTCTTCATGAGTAGAAGCTCTCTAGCTCTTGTGCTGCATGTCATAATTCAGTCAGTTAAGCATCATAGCAATAATAGATGCACTTCTTTCTTCCCTTATCTCATCTCCTGCCGACACACTTCTTTCTTCCCCGAAATAGGCAGGGAGAGCCCAAAGACCGGCGGCCACTGCCATGGGGGCGAGCTGGGCGAGCCCAAGGCAAGCGACGCACGGAGAGCTTAGGGCGCAGGAGGCCGAGCTGCGGCCGGGCTGGCACACGGTCGAGCAGGCACGCGCACGCGAGGGACTGGGGATGGGCTGGCGCGTCAGGGTGGAGGCGAGAGGCGGCGCCGGCGGCCAGGCACTGGGCCGAGCCGGGGAGGCACGGGGGCGAGAGGAGTCGGCGGGCGGGGCGCAGCCGAGGGAGCTGGAGGCGGTGGCGCCGTGGAGCCGCGTGGGTGCTGGTGCGGCAGGCGAGCAGGAGCAGGCGGCGGCCGGAGGCGAGCCAGGGAGCTGGAGGCGGTGGCGCGCGTACAAACTCGCGTAGAGGGAAACGACGGCCTCGAGGCCATCCTCTGTGCCACTACGGAGTCCCAACTCCTCTGGGGCTCTCGGGTCGTCAAGGAGCCGACACAAGTGAGGAAGCGAGGAAGGAGAGAAAAAGGCAGGAAGCGAGGAAACGAGGACGAAGCAAAAGGAGAGGCGGCACGCACAAAATCGGCAGGCAAAAGCGGAAGAGGAACGGGCAAAAAAACGAAAAAGCGAGGGGGAAGAAGCACTGCGCCGCCTGGGCGGAGATAAAGCGATGAAGCGGGTCTCCCGCTGTCTGCGGGGCAAGAAAACGAGGCGACGATGTTCCCGACGCAAGAATACGAGCCGGCGTTGGAATCCAACGCCAAGAAATCGGACGGAAGAGGCAACGCGGCGCGCGATCGGACGGCGACGACGCGAAGCATCGCGGGCACGCAAAACCAAAATAATATCCGACGGACGCGAACGAGGGAGACGGTCGATCCGGCGGCGAAGAAGAATCGAGGCGACGTGGCCCGGCCCTCCATCGCCCCTGCTGGCCTCCTTTAGTAGCGTAGGATTCCAGAAAAATATGTTCTTGTAAGGACAGAGAGTGCACTGATCAATGCACCCTTTCATGGACTTGTTTTGATATTCTTCAACTCTCCATGTGTCTCAAAAAACACCTGTCACACTCGCAATGACCGACTTGGAATTGTGCACCGATCATACCCTTTCATGGACTTGTTTGGATATTCTTCCAACTCCGCATGTGTCTCCAAAATCACCTGTCACACTCGCAATGACTGACTTAGAAAACCTTACAATGACTGACTTGGAATTATGCACCGATCATTCCACCCTTTCTTGGACTTATTTGGATATTCTTCAACTCCTCATGTGTCTCCAAAAACACCTGTCACACTCGCAATGACTGACTTGGAATTGTGCACCGATCATTGCACCCTTTCATGGACTTGTTTGGATATCCTTCAACTCCGCATATGTCTCCAAAAACACCTGTCACACTCGCAATGACTGACTTGAAAAACCTCACACTCGCAATGACTGACTTGAAATTGTGCACTCATCATTGCACCTTTTCATGGACTTGTTTGGCTATTATGGAACTCTGCTTGTGTCTCCAAAAACAAAAACCTCACACTTGCAATGACTGACTTGGGATTTTTTTTATGTATTGATGCACAATTTAGATAAAAACGGCGCGCTTCATTTAATGCCCAGACGTTTGCTTTCTGCCCGGCCGTACCCGTGCTACTAGTTTCTGGAAGCGACAAAGTGCACACACTATGATCAATAGCGAATTCATGACCTTAGATGGTCTTTATTTTGTCACCGGTGATGCCGTGATGACTACAATAAATCAATAGTGAACCTGGCACTGGGAATCACTACAATAAGACTAATCTATTCTAATACATACTTTACAACACATATAGTATGTGTTGCATGAAAACTTAACTGTAGCACATATTCTCATGTTACTACGGCCTAAGTGTAGAAAGCTCCAAACATACTCAGCCTCTAGTATGTTACCACACTTTGTACTATAAGTTACAACACTTAATAGACATGTTGCTAGGTCAATGCACAAATTTTGTGACTCATTTAATTACCACATAATGTTACAGTATTAATAAAAATAAATTGGTAATTATAGTAGTAGGAACGATGGGCTAAGATACTTCATTGTTCTAATTGTACTAATCTGCTTATTTGTTTTTATAAGAAAGGAATTATATGCATGTCATCATAATGTGGTTGTTTATTATCTCACCATGGCGATTGCATCCAATGTAGAGTAACTATATAATTTATTACATTGGAAGATGTATTGATTTTTATAATATTACTGCCAAACTAGTTCAAGATTAACGGCATCTGACAAACAATAGTTCAATATTGAAGAAGCATATTTGGTTGGCTTATGTACCGCTCCATTTTTATCTTGTGTTTTTCAATTTATTTATTATTATTGATAATAAACCATCGTTTTTTAAAATTGTGAAATGAAATAAATGAAAAAAAACTATTTTTTCCAGGGGCAATGCTCGAACCCAGGACCTGTGCATTCACATCCAACCACACAACCAACCGAGCAACTCATTCTTTCGTTCTGAATAGAGGACAACATTTTTAATATTACATGAGGGGAGGACCTCGCGTCTTGATCTGTTTACCCCTACATCTAGATCTATTGCGTTTTAATCTCTACTACTTAAAAATTAGAGTTGATGGTCGTCCGTCCTCCTTCATGCGACGTAAGTCATTGGATCTATCTTCCTTCGTGTGACATGAGCCATAGGATCTTTCTCGCATCGTCCCACCCCATGTATGAGTAAAATTCGCAAAACCACCGCTTCACCTATCCGCGCCGCATCTCCCTTGCCTACCGCCGCGGGCCCCTCGCCCGCTGCCGTTCTTCGCCACCACCGCCTCCTCCTCCAAGCGCTCCCGCTCCGCGCGTCACCTCCCCTCCCTCCCCAAGCCCCTTGTGACGACTGCCCCCTCCCCCGCCTCTTCATCCACCCCGCCGCCGACCACGACATAGATCACCACGTCGCCTCCTCCCCTCGTCGTCACTGCTGCCGCCGGTAGCGGCGCCCTGACCGGATCTGAATGCGATGTGAAAGCGGCGAGGGGTGGGATGAGAGGGCGAGGTTGCATTGTTTTTGTGGATATCATGGGGATATGCTCACAATCTTAATTATGATGATGATACAATTTGCAATGGCGTTGAAGGTTTGTCGAAACACTCGTTTTTGGCGAAATTCAAGCTCTGTCAGGCTGTAGGCGGTCAGACCGGCCAGGGCGATAGTCAGATAACCTTTTTGTGATCTAACCGGCAACCTCTAGCGGTCAGACCGGCCAGGGCTTTGGCCAAGAGTCTAGCGGTCAGACCGGCCAGGAGGCGGCATTCTGATCAGCCATAAAGGTGTTGTTGAATTTTAGGTCGAGCCAAAAATAGAGGGTGTAGGCAAGAGAAGGGATTCTTCTACACTTGGTCTCATAATGTTTGGAGCTTCGAGTCAAAAGTTCTATTCATTTGAAATTTCTAGAGAGGTTTTGGATTCCCGCTAGGAAATTTGGCTAAGTCCCTTTGTGGGTGGTCGACCGCCAGTGGCGCTTAGATCGGCAGGTGGTCGACCGCCATGGGTAGCGGTCTGACCAGTTTTGCCCTGTTTCGCTAGCTAGTTTGGCGGAGATGTTTGTAAGTTAGGTCAAGTTCATGGGTTTCAGTGTATATGTGTTGCATGATGCATGTTTTGACTAACATGGGTCAAGTTGCAAAGAACTTATTCCCAGAATCGATTTCTTTGTCTATTGTTGTGCAGGAAGCTTAGTGGTCAACGATGGTCAACGGCAAGGATGATCGGGACTAGGCTTGGAAAGATGAGGTTCAGAATGATCGAGGATGCTAGGTGAAGTCAATTGACTCAAGCATGGCGCAAAATGGACAAGGATGATCGAACAGAAGTTCGATGCAACGGGTTACATCAAGCGACGCGGGGGTTGGTGCAAATGCCATGGTGTTTTCAGTGGGAGCTAGATGGGAGAGACTTGCCAACACAAAGAGAGTCTTTGATCAACCTACACGTGGCGAAGCATGCGATTACTTCATGAAGATTGGACTCGGTCTTTGGAGAAGGATCGAGAAAGGGTATTTTGGTAACTTCACCGAAATACCGCCTTGATGGCCTTTGGTAACTTCAAATCAATCCAAGCAAGATTTCCTCAAGATTAATCTATTCTTGTTCTTGCTCTCTCTTTTGTTATTTTTGGGTTTTCGTTGATCTTTTAGTTTTTCTTTGGTTTCTGGTCGTGATTTTGCTTGCTGTGTATCTAGGATCATCCTGATCATCTGCTACCCACGAGAAAGTTTTGGGATCAATCTTAGGTTTTGCTTGGTTCTTGTGCCCTCCTTCCCTCATCCTTGAAATTTGTGGAACCTTGGCTTTGATCTTCCCGATCGTTGATTGAAATAGGTTCCTAACCTTCTTGCTAAGCTATGGTTGAAATTTGAGGGAATTTCGATCACCGAATCAAAAGTTGAGCCGATTTGTGATTTTGAATTCATGCTGATTTTATTGTTCATTAGGATGGAGGTCAAACCGCCCCTTGGAGATGTCAGACTGCTAGGCTAGAGGTCAGACCGCCCATGTTGAGAGGTCTAACCGCCCAACTCATTGTGAATTAAGTTTATGGTGTTTTTGGTTGTTTTGCTTCGGGGTTTCGATTGGATTCAATACAAGTCTTCTGAAATGCTTGTACATTGATCTTTATAGCTCTCACAGCTTATTGGAGTGAAAACGTGTTAAATCCAATCAAGGTGAAAAGAGAACGCGTGTTTATTCACCCCGCTAGTCATTGCTTGCTCCAACAAGTGGTATCAGAGCCCGGTTAGTTCAGTCTTGATCTTAACCGGTAATTGAACTTAGCGATGAAGAAGTAATTCACCAAGCTGTATGTCTTCGATGGGCTCAACTATACCTCTTGGAAGAATCGCATGCGTGTCTACCTTGAGCGAAGGACAAGTCAGTATGGGAGGTTGTTCGAGCCCGCTAAATCCTTGCCTAAGGTTGCTATGGCCGCATCAAGAGTCCTCTTGGCTAACAACCACAAGGCAAAAAAAACCTTCTGTATGCCGGGTTTGATAGATAGGAGTATGACAGGATTTGTCACCTTGAGACCACGCATGAGATTTAGAACACTCTCGAAACTTACCATGAGGGTTCATCCCAAATCAAGAAAGTACGTCAAACGGTCTTCAAGCGAGAATATAATAAATTCGAGATGCGTCCTGGAGAGAGCATCGATGATGTATTCACTCGCTTCAACAAAGTGCTCAATCACCGAGAGCGTCGACATCAAATATTCTCGATGAGAATGCTACCCATCTCTTGGCTGCAATCAACACTAAGGAGTGGGAGATGAAGGCTACTACGTGTAGAGAGGAAAAACTTCGACTAGATGATGTTACCATCCTTTCAACCAGTGTAAATATGTTTTATGTCGATCGTCGAGGCTAACCTTCACTGTAGAGAATGTCTTACTTACCATTTACACATAGGTGTATTGTCGTAGACCAATTGCCGAATGGATTAAATGTGATTTCTCTTCTCTTCGAAAGGTTAATGTCATCTCGAAGTTGTTCTTGTTCTTGTGCCGAGTCGTTGAAACTCTCGACCCTTGTAGACCTGATCTTTAGTTCGTGGAAGCATGGCTTCGCACCAAAAACTAGGAAAATGGTGTTTACTTTGTCTCGACTAGCGATCGTCTTGAATCGCCCATAGTATCGAGGAAATTCTTGTACCCAAGCCCCGAGCGCTTAACAAGTCGATCAAGACTCGAGTTTTAATCCTCGCATTATTTGGCCATTCGCTTGTTTGATCGCCTGCTGCTTTGGGGTTGGGCGACAGAAGCGTAGCACAGCTTGGTACCCAACTCATCGCAAAATTCCTGAAATTTTGCGCTCGAAAATTGTTTACCACTATCTGTGATTATTCGACTTGGGACTCCAAACCGAGTAATCATGCTTCTCATCATGAACCGTTTTGCAGCTTCTGTTGTTATCCAAGTCACAGGTTCGGCTTCGATCCATTTTGTGAACGTATCAATAGCCACAAAAAGGAACTCGAAGCCGCTTGGAGCTTTTGGGAACGGTCCTAGGATATCGAGACCCTGTGTCGTAAAAGGTCAAGATAGAGGATTGTTTGTAATGCTGAGCCGGTTGGTGTATTTGCTCGCTATGAAACCGCATTGTACACATTTCTTAACCAACTATTTGGCATCGAGAGAGTCATTGGCAAGAAAATCTTTGTCGAAAGGCTTTTCCGACCAACGCTCAGAGGAAGCATGAGTTCCACAGATGCCCCCGTATGTCGTGAATGATGTTTAGTTCTTATCTCTGCGGTATGCATCGCATGAGTACCCCTTGAGTACCTCGCTTATAGAGGACTCCTTCGATCAAGTATACATTTTGGCCTTTCAGATAAACGATTCGCCTCCAGATCATCGTCGGGTATAGAACCCGTCTGAAGATACTCGTAGATGGGATTCATCCAAGTATTCTTATATTCTAGAGAGGCTGCCTCAATAGGAGATATCTCTGGTGTCTCCACCAGAGATGGCTTTTGGAGTTTCTCCAAGAAGACTCCTTTTGGTACTTGTGATCGGAAAGAAGCTATCCGATCAAGCTGGTCTACGAGGAAATTATCCTTTCGAGGGATGAATTGTACCTCGAAACTGAAAAAATGCTTTTCAAGCTTTCGAACCTCCGATAAGTACCGAGACATGGTTGGATTAGAGCACCGATATTTTTTCCGACTTGATTCACGACTAGTTGAGAGTCTCCTCTCACGAGTAGTCGCCGAATCGTGAGTGCTTCGCACTTCGATGCCGCTAGCAAACCTTCAGACTCGCCACGTTGTTAGTGACCGAAAGTTTAATTGTATGGCATACTTTAAGATCTCTCTGTTAGGAGATTCCAGGACCACCCCAGCCCCCGAGCCACTTAAAGTAAGTGACCCATCAAAGTACATCGTCCACTGGTTGTGGGTATCGTACTAGGGCTCCTAAACAGGGTTCAGATTTATCCATGACAAAGTCTGGCCAAGATCTGGGATTTAATGGTCGTTCGGGACACGAAATGGAGGTCGAACTCCCCAAGTTCTCTGGACCATTTAGACATGCGTCCCCTATTTCCCTATTATGGAGGATCGCTCCCAAGGGAAACTCAGACGACACAATTATCTTGTGCATCTGAAAATAATGCCGCGGTTTCATCTAAGACATCAGGAGGGCATAGAGAAGCTTCTGGACCTGAGGGTAACGCTCCTTAGATCTGTGCAAAACTTCACTTACGTAGTACACTAGTCGTTGGATGTTTTCACGTTCTACGACTAGTACTGCGCTCACTTCCTGTGGCGTGGCAGCTAGATAAATTAAGAGCATCTCTTCTGGTTTCGGGGAAACCAGAACATGAGCACTCGTAAGATATCTCTTGACATCCTCAAAAGCATCGTTTTTCTTCTTGACCACTCAAATCCTCGTGTTTCTTTAGAAGTTTGAAGAAAGGTAGTCCTTTTTCTTCTAGGCGTGCGATGAAACGACTTAAAGCCGCCATACACCCTATGAGTTTGTGGACTTCTTTCTTTGTGGTTGGAGGGCGCATCTGCACGATGGCCTTTATATTTTCGAGATTTGCTTCGATCCTCGCATGAGACCGTGAATCCAAGCAATTTTTCCGAAGAGACTCCAAACACACACTTCTCAGGATTGAGTTTTAGGCGGTGTTTTCTGAGGTTGTCGAATGTCTCCTGCAAGTCCGAAACATGATCAAGCCGCTTGATGCTTTTTACGACTAGATCGTCAACATAGGCTTCCAAATTTCGGCCTAGCTAAGGTGAAAAAGTCGATTGCATCAAACGTTGAAAAGAAGCGCTAGCATTTTTTAGACCAAATGGCATTTTGACATAGCAAAATATATCAAATGGAGTAATAAACGCGGTCTTTTCTTCATCTTCTAGACACATATTAATCTGATGGTAGCCAGAATATGCGCCTAGAAAACTTAATGTTTCGCAACCAGCAATAGAGTCAACCAACCGATCGATACAAGGTAAAGGAAATCATCTTTTGGACAAGCTTTATTAAGATCGGTGAAGTCTAAGCACATTCGCCACTTGTCGTTAGACTTCCTAACCATTACGAGGTTGGTCAACCACTCGGTGGTTGACTTGTCTTATAAAGCCCGCTTTAAGTAGCTTGTCCAATTTTGACCTTATAGCATCTCGTCGATCAAGGGCAAATCAGAACTTTTGTTTTACTGGTACTTTGTCAGGCCAAGTCAAACCAGTTCTCCTCGTTCCACTCTCTCGCCATGAGGGCATAAGAGTTGGAAGAAAAGCTGATGACTCGAAGATCCCCACAGACGGTGCCAACTGTCGGTGTTTTAGGACCGAACTTACGTAAAGATTGTTTGATTTGGGGGTTCCTCTAGGCTCAAAATCACACAGAGATGGAGACACGGGGATTTTTATACAGGTTCGGGCCTTCTCTTGGGAGAATAACAACCCTACTCCTGTGTGTATGTATTGAGTATGCTGGATTACAAGATGGAGGCAAAAACTAAAGAACTATGCTTCTAATTGCCTTCTCTCCCCCATAATGTCCTGATGATCTTCACCTTTTATACAGTCCTCTAGATGCGTCCTTGAATTTCCAGTATAAACATCACCTTAACACCCAGATCGTGGAGCCAAGCATCGGAGGTTATTATGGGAGTTGTAACGTTCCCACGCCGCTAGGCAATTATCACCATAACATGGAGTTAAATTGTGCCGTTATTCCGCTTAATAACAACAGAATTGATAGCCCATATCCTTGGATACGGTACATAAGATTCCTCGATCGATTAGGCCCACATGTCTGCGGAGCCCTATCGATCGGGACCGGTCGAGTAGGACTTACGACCGTAGTGGTGGTAGAAGAGCTTACGACCACATACGGATCGTAGGAGAAGTTACGATCGGGGCATAGTCATAGAAAGGCTTACGACTATGGGGTAGTCATAGGAAGACTAACGACTACGGGTGGTTGTAGAAGAACTTACGACCTCCAACTTCTCCCTTATGAATATTAAGGGGTATACTTAAGAATCATATGACGTCATTATTATCCATAATATTAATTATAGATAAATAATTAAATGAGGATTGTTATATCCTCGTCACTAGTATTGAGATATATCGATCTTCTGTGCCTTGATTTTAAGGATCGCCGTGGAAGGGGGAAGAACATGTGGTTCGTCGACTCCGGGTGTTCACGCCACATGACCAGAGACTCAAGATGGTTCACCTCCTTCACACAGTCGACGGGTGATGACTCCATCACCTTTGGAGATGATACACAAGGGCGGATTGAAGGAACAAGATCGATCAAGGTGAACGACAAGTTCATCCTTAAGGACGCCGCCCATGTGCACAAGCTAAGGTACAACTTGCTTTCTATCTCGCACCTTCTTAATAATGGCTATGAGACTAGATTTAAGAAAAATGCTTGTCGTGTGCTTGATTCAGCTAGTGAGCTTGTTTTTGGAATTTCTAGAGTTGGTAGGATCTTTGAAGCTGACTTTTCTGAATCTCTTACTGGATCTCTCAGGTGTTTGATTACATCTTCTTCTAAGTTCTAGCTTTGGCACCGTTATTTGGGACACATTGGTTTTGATCATCTGAGGCGAGTTAGCAGCCTTAATCTCATGAGAGGTTTGCCCAAACTCAAAGCCGTTAAGAATGTTGTATGTGCGCCCTATAGGCATGGCAAGTAAGTTGCCGCCAAGACCCTTCATTGACAATGGTCATGACCGATGGACCGAGACAGCTTGCTTCACATGGATACCGTTGGTCCTTCTAGGGTTCGCCGACCAAAGGAAAATGGTTTATTATTATCATAGTTGATGATTTTTTGAGATACTCTTGGGTACTCTTTCTTGCTTCGAAGGATGAAGCTTTTGATCATTTTCATGATTTTGTTCTTCGCTTGGCTTCTGAACTCCCTAGTGCCCTAAGAGCGATTCGTAGTGACTGGCATGGAGTTCAGGAATGCCTCATTTCCCTCTTCTGCCGAAAGCGTGGTATTGAGTATCGGTTCTCTTCTCCACACGTCCCTTAATAAAATGGCGTGGTGGAAAGGAGGAACAGAACCTTAGTTGAGATGGCTAAGATGATGCTAGATGAGTATAGCACTTCGAGGAAGTTTTAGGTCAAGCTATTTCTATGACTTGCCATATTGCCAATCGTGTCTTCTTGAGACCGTCTTTGGGCAAGACATCATACGAAGCCGATTTCAGAGAAAACCCTCTGCTTCTCATTTTCGAGTTTTTGGAGCTAAGTGTTTCATTCTCAAGACAAGAAATCTAGATAAATTTGAGTCGAGGACTTTCAATGGTTTATTTGTGGGTTATCCTGCATATTTGAGGGTTTTCGGGTTTTTAATGTTGAGACTAACGTTGTCTAGGAGACATGCAATATTACCTTTGATGAGACTAGCCCTAGAGCTAGATCAGATGTTTCAGGTGACACACACGCGACGGATAGCATCTTTGTAGAGGAATATGATGATGGAATCGATGATGCTCTTCCACCTACTACTGATGCTCCTATTCCAGCTCAAGAACCTGCTTTGACTACTTCACCTTCAGTTGAGGCTCATGCTGCATCTTCATCATCAGTAGTACCTGCGGAGGTCGAAGAGATGCTATCTCCCTTAGGTGCTCCACTTCACATTTAGAGGTGTCACCCTTCGGATCAGATGATTGGTCATCTTCATGAGTGAGTCACTTGTTCCAAGTATCACGATCTCAGTCTCTACTCCTATTCTGCATTTGTTGCTTCTTTTGAACCCCGCAATATATCACATGTTTATCTGATTCTAGCTGGGTTAATGCCATGCATGAGAGGTTAGAGAACTTTGAAAAGAACAAGGTCTAAAACATAGTAGAGCCTCCTAGTGGTCATAATGTGATAGGAACTCATTGGGTGTTAAAAAAACAAACAAAGTGAGGATGGTTCTGTGGTTAGAAACAAGGTTAGATTGCTAGCTCAGGGTTTTAGCCAAGTTGAGGGGTTAGACTTTGATGAAACCTTTGCTCCTATTGCTAGATTAGAAGCCATTCACATTCTGCATGAATTTGCTGCATCTAAGGGCTTTAGGCTGCACCAGATGGATGTCAAGAGTGCATTTCCGAATGGTTACATAGAGGAGGAAGTGTATGTTAGACAACCCCTAGGCCTTAAGAATCTCAAGCATCCATATTATGTTTTCAAGCTATCCAAAGCCTTATATGGTCTTAACCAAGACTCTAGAGCCTGGTATGATAGACTTAAGACCTGTTGGTGTTTTTGAACTGATCTTACATAATGATTGTTTGATTTGGGTGGCCTCTAACACTCAAATCATGCAGAGAGAAAGACACAGGGATTTTTATACAGGTTCAGGCCTTCTCCGGAGAGAATAACAACCCTACTCCTGTGTGGCTATATTGAGTATGCTGGTTACAGATCAAGAGAAAGACTCAAGTCTAATGTCTTGTGCTCCTGATTGTATCTCCCCTCTGCCGTCTGCTGATCCCACACTTTATATAGTGCTCGAAGTGGATGGCGGTTTCTCCAGTCCAAAGGGTGCCTCAACTCTTCAGATGATGAAGGAGTTACTCGAGATTATTGCTGGAGTAGTAACGTCCCCATGTCGCTAGGCGGTTATCATCCGGGCAAAGAGTTTAATCATGCAATTATTCCAGATAATAACAGTGTATACTAACTGTTTAGATGCCCTAATCAATTGTGCCTACTTGTCTGCAAGCTCAATCAATTATAGGGTGGTCGTAGTTGATCTTGTCATAGGACTTACGACCATATGGTAGTCGTAAAAGTACTTATGACCACGTGGTGGTTGTAGAAGAACTTACGACCATGAGGTAGTCGTAGAAGGACTTACGACTATGGGGTGGTCGTAGAAGAACTTACGACCATAAGGTAGTCGTAGAAGGTCTTACGACTCCAGCTTCTCCCTTATGGATATTAAGGGATATACTCGAGAACCATATGATGGTATTATTATCCATAATAAGAATTACAGATAAATAATTAAATGAGGATTATTAGATCCTCTTCATCTAGCCCGCAGCTTCAACTAAAAGTAACTTACTTCAAAAAGGAGTCATAGATGATCTTACGATCAGCAGGTGATCATAGAACGGTGGTCGAAGGAAAGACTTTTCGACCGGTATTTCATTTGACTAGAAATAAACTTGGTCAAGAAGGTTGTAGGAAATCTTAGGACTACAAGGTGGTCGTAGAAAATCTTACGACTACAACATGGTCGTAGTTTGATTAATTGAAAGTAAACTTTTCTGACTAGTATTTCATTTGACCAGAAAAAGAGGTCAAGCAGGTAATTTCGCTTGAGGTGTAAAGACAGACTCGGTTTTCTCGAACAAACAAGTTAAAGAATCTCAATTGACTCTCATAGACCTGTCTGTTGGAGCAGTTGCCGAAGAGGTGGTAACTGTAGGGTTGCCACGTCTTTAACTCAAGTGCGCGGTTATAAAAACTTACCGTGGGTTAGACTTAGAGTTTTTTTACCTTTCCCCAAATCGCTTTAACTGTTCATCAAGCTCTTGCATTCTCCTCAGTCAACCAAATCGCACGCTCCCTTGAGACCTTTCCCAATCCAAATCTCCTCCTTTTGAGAAAAATGGCTGGAACTGCTTCCCAGTGGGTAGAATCGGAGATGGATGCAACCAAGATGAAGGCTTTGGTCACCGCCGAGAAGATCCTTAACAAAGAGTTCGTCAAGTGGATTGAGGCTACTGGGCAACATTGGCAGTCGGGGGAGATGGGGTAGATTCCTGTCTTCCAGGCGTACTGTGAGTGTGGCCTTCGATTGCCTACTCACCCTTTCCTCGTACTCGTACTCGTACTCAAACACTTTGGGGTGGAATTGGTGAACCTCGTTCCCAATTCTAGCACGATGTTAGGTGTGTTCGTATACTTGTGTGAGGCCTGCCTAGGGATTCCGGTCGATTTGGAGCTATTCCTGTATTTTTACGGGATGACCAGAATAGCTGGAATCGCCGATAGCTATGGTCTAAAGCTCTACGACGGGAAGTCGAAGGAGTACATTCAGATGTTTACCTGGTCGTTATGGCCGGGATGGAAGAAGAGGTGGTTCTACTGGGAAACAACTAGTGAAAACAGCCTCTCTTTCGCTGGGAAAGCCACCGAGAAGATTTCTTCCTATGATTTGACTCCCAAGGATCATGGCCGGATCACCCCTTACATTCAAGCCATCAAAGACTTGAATGAAGAGGGGCTCACTGGATGGCACGTGGTGAAGGATTTTATCACGCGCCGTATTAGCCCTCTGAAGAAGAGGGCTCATCCCATGTGGAGGTACTCGGGGCCAGAAGACCCGACCAGAGATTATGAGAATGGTAAGTAAATTTTCAACTTAGCTCTCTTTGTGTTGATTTGAACTTGGCTATTGAAAGTTTATTTACTCCTCGCAAATCTCTCACGAAAATTGATGCTCGATTCAAGCTTGTTTATGAAATCCTCGCCACGCAATGTGGTGGCTTCTCAAATCCTAGCGGTCTTGTCCGCAGAGGATAAAATGGAATGCCTAAAGGTAATCAAAATTAATTTCATCTTTAGGATCTTATAGTCATAGAAATTTTATGATTATGAGATTGTCGTGAGAAAAACTTACGACTAGGTAATCGGTCGAGAAGAACTTACGACCATGGGATTGTCGTGAGAAAAACTTACGACTAGGTAATCGGTCATAGAAGAACTTACGACCAATTAGTAACATTTCTTTTTCGACTCTTGCGTAAAGTAGGCGTGGAAGACCGCCAAGATGACGAAGATGTCGAATTGATGGTCGTCGCGGCACGGCGGAGAAAGTTAAGCCTCCTCCAAAAAGCGCCACTTGTCAAGACTATCGACCAAAAAGGGCAAGCTCTAGTTCGCCGCTTGATTCGTACTTTGAGAAATTACAGAGATATGGTCACTGCAGAGAAAGCTAGGGCAGTCGAAGCGACCAAAGCTCTTAAACACAAACCTCCCAAGACCAAGGTACCCTTCTACTACAACAATAAAACTTTTGCAGTTTCTGCCTCCCATGGCTTTGTCAAGCAACTAGAAAAGGAGAACTGAAAGAGTTTTATGTCTTTTGTGAAGGAAACCGCCACGCCAGCAGGGCCTATGGTCGAGGGGAGTTTTGCTCCTAGGGTGGTCGAGACAGGTCTCGGCCATCCGGAGAGTCAGGAAGCCCAAGGAGCAATAATTCTCGCTCAAGACCCACGACTAGACGTGGTTGTGGCTGACCCTATTCCTCAACTTGAGTTTCGACCAGACGTGTTCGAAGAGAAGAAGTTGAAGAAATCTTCTTTAGAGAAGGTTTCTTCTGGATTCAAGATCAAATCCAGGAAACGAATGTATGTAAAAAGATAAAAGTGTAAGAACAACATTTACCTTTTGCTTTGTACAATCTCACGTGTCTTCCTTTTGTAATCTTAGCCCGACTCCTCCAAATTTCTCATGGACGCTCTGCCGAGGAACCCATGCTATTTCTCCAACAGTCAGAGGAATGGCGGTGGTGGTGGTCAAAGGGTCGTCCACCATCCATGAGGTGGAAGGGACCGTTTTTGCTGAAGCGGCTATGAGCACTGAGGTGGTCATCTAGCCAAAAGCAAAGACGGCAGAGGTATCTAGCCAAGGTGGTGGATCGTCTAATAGCCCAAAATCCCTAAGTTGGATTAGCTGAGCATCTATTGTGCATTTGTGAAATTTGGCACCTTTTTAAAACTTTTTGTTGCAAGGCAAATGGGTTACAACCTGTTTTTCCAAACCCTAGAAAAGTAATTTCTAAAATAAAATAAAATTTTGTTAAGATTTTGAAACTTATTCAGAGTGGAGTATACAACCGTAAGTTGAAAGCCCTTTGATTTTGAAGACTAGAATTTAAACCTAGTAATCCAATACACCTTCTCCAATTCAAAAGCTCAAATTGAACTTGGGCAAAAACTAAAAAGATTTCAAATATGGGAATGTTTATTTTGGGATTCAAATTATAAACAGTAATACCTCATGCTCCTAGGATGCTTGAGGTACTTTCAAAAGAAATCCCAAAATTCAATTTGCAAATATACTTTCTTTATCTCAGAAATACAAACTGTCTTTTATTTTGAAAATATAGTAATACCCATAGCTGGGAATATTTTAGATGTATTCAAACTTATCTGATTTGCTTGTTTGGAATTTTTCTAGAATTTTTGGGGGTTATTTGGTTTCTATTTTATTTGCATGCTCAATTTGAATTTGAATTTAAAATACAAACAAATCAAGTGAACAGTGCTTGGACATATTTGTCCTAGGTTTTGGAATGTATTAGAGACTCACCCTAAAAATTTTACAATTTTTAGAAATTATTTGCTTTTTCAAAACAGCCAGTCAAAGTTGATAATCAAAAGTCAAACAACAAAAACTGAGACTTAAAATAATTTTAGACAAAACTATAATACACTAAAAACCCCTAGAAAAATTACTCAATAATCCTCTCTTTGTCCTCAGCCTCTCCTAAAAATTTCATAATTTTAGGAGCTTTTGGGCTCTATCTACAAAATTACCTAATCACCTCACCCTATTTACAAAAATCAGAAAACCCTTTTTCTCTCTCCTCACTATTCCTCGGGTGGACCATGTGCCACCGGACCGCACCCAAGCTAAACCCAACCCGCTCACCGACCACACCTCTTACCTGATTCCACTAACGACCCAGCCCCGCCTGTAGTCTTCTTCCTCCACGCGGCCGATCGCCTTCGCCAGCTCGCCCTCAAGACTGGTAGCCTTGCCACCCAAAGACTTCAGTCACCCCGGTCTTGGACCAAGGCTGATTTCTCCTCGCCCTTGCCCCTCATCAGCATTGCCGTGCAGTTCGCCCATGCCTATGCCGCCCTGGTCGCCTCGGCGTCACTCGGGGTCGTCAGAGCACCTGAGGGCACGTCAATGCCCATGGCAAACGCTCCTCCCTCGCACCCTCTGCCTCGGTCTTTATAAAGCCTATGGGGTTTCCTCTTCACCTCTTTTCACCACCGAGTCATTTCTACCTCCTTTCTTCAATTTCCCCACTCACCGAGCTCCAAGCTCAAGCTCCAATTACCGGTCACCAAGCCGTCGAGGCCGCTCGTCGCTATTCGGGCAATACAGTGATTTTCTTCCAATTCTTTTCGCGTCCAAATGTGTTCCGCGACAAGAGTGTTCAATCCCCTAAATCAATTTTTCTTTTGATCCTCAGGCACTCACCGATGGATTCATCTTCTCCATTTCTGGCCCGAGTCACCACCGCCATTGCCATCATCGCCCTGATGCACCCTGCATCAATTCCTCGCTTATGGGGCATCTCCTTTGCTCCCTCATCCTTCTCCAAACCTTAGTTGAAGCTCTACTTCACCCAAGCATCACCGCCACGAGGACCTCCACCCACGCCTGGTCACGCTGTTAGTGCCTCTAGGATCGGCTAGCTCTCGGGTCCCATTTTGGGTCTTTCCGATGCCACCGTGCCTCCCATCACGGCAAGCAAGCACGCCATGAAGCTCCCTGCAAACTCTGCTTTTGTCTCGAATCAGCAAAGACTGTAGCTAGGCATTTATTAGCCATATCTTTGTCATTAGGGTTTAGTTAATGTAAAGCATTGATTAGTTGTGTTAAATGACCAAGCTAATTCCGCTAAACTCAATGAAAAGTGGGCCCAACCTATTTAAGTGCACACTCACCACCCCTTGGACCCTTGTACTGTGTTCATGGACCTAATCTTTGACACATAGGCCCCACTCGTCAGTTAATTAGATTAGTCTTAAGAAGGATTAATAATCGGATTGAAATTTAGTGGTCACTTACATGTAGGTCCCTCTTGTCATAATCATATGTTAATCGGCTTGACCACCCTCCGAGGAATACGCTTACAATTTGAGAAGGCGATTTCTTCTCAAATTTTATGTCAAAAATGCCTTCCTAAATGGAAGGCGACAGTATAGAATACGCTCGACATCACCATTCACTCGTGACTGCCGTGGACCAGGTCAACCTTTGACCTGGGCCCCATTTGTCTTAGACCGTGCCTAGATCAGCCTAGGTGTAAAAATATTTAACTCCAATTAAAATTCCGAAATGACTTAATTTTGCACTGAAAATCCATGTAACTTCAAAAATTCACAACTAATTCAAATTAACTCCTAATCAAGTGAAACCAATTTTGTTGGTTTTCATTTTTAATGTACTTTATTTTGGAATAGGTTTGAAACTTGTTACGATCATAGAAAATTTCATAAGTTGAATTAATTCCAGAAAATGATTCTTTTTACACTATAAATTAAATTAACTTCAAAAAATCATGGAAAATTCTTATGAACTTCAAATGGGATAAATAAAATTGTGTTGTTCATAAAATTGTATCCTCTGTCTGACCATGTAATCTTTGTCCCCACCACTACCCTGGAAAATTTCACGAAAAGAATTAAATTTCAGCTTTAGTAACCGAAATCATTCTTCTTAGAATTTCATCTCCAAAGAAATTGTTCAGTCATAACTCTCACATGCCAACTCTAAATAATTTTTGTTTCTACATTCATCTAAAATCATAATTTACCTTCTCTATTAATTTCATAATTTTTGTATACTTTTGGAATTTTGGTGTTTATTCGGTGTTTTCGCTTTGTTTGGTTCTTATCGTTAGACGATGATGATGCGGAGTGCAACCAAAATGATCGAGAGAATGTCTAGAGTACCCATAAGCAAAGGCAAGCACCCATTCCGTTGATGCATGTTGATCCTATTACATTCAAAAATTATTATCTTGTTTTGCAATTGTATGTATGAATGCTTTATTTGTCAAATTATGTTTGCGATTAGAGGCGGTTAATCCTATTGCATGAATTCCCTAAAATTATTCATCCCCTGCCACTAGCCTAAGTTAATAATCCTACTGGTGAATTAGAGCCCAGTGGATGTTATATAGTCTATTTATGTTTATTCGATGTCATGCTTAGCAATGCTTAGTTTCTGGTAGATTGGCCGGTTGTCAACTTTGTTGATGACCTTGATCACATAAATCATTTTTATTATATTATAACCAACACCCTGTGCTATTATATTTGGAAAAAAAACTAAAAATGAAAATAAAACGATTTGGACTTGGGCATATGGATGATGGTGTGATTATCAGGTGAGTGGTTGTATGCCTAAGTCAACAAGGACCGAACATCTTGTTACACTAATCCAAGCACTTTTGCGTACATCCACATGAGGGTATTGGGAACCCTTCTTGACTTAGTACTTTGGCGTGTGTTAACTCCGAGTCGCAGGCGGTGGTTGTGTGTTGTGTTTTAAAAAAAGAGACGTGTTGTTGTGTTGGGTGTGCAGGAGTGGGATCCTGGCTAGGTTCCCCACACCGAAGGGGCATTGTAGTTGTCCGAGCCTTTACCCTGAGGGGTAGTTGACTAAGGCTTTACAATGACTCTGACACAACATATGGGTTTCTATCCATACGGGCGGCTCGTAGTTAATAGACAATATTAGAAAACGCCTCGTGGGACTTAGCTCTACTAGGATACCTTCTAAGTGTACTAAATCGTGTGGCAAAAGGAGCGGTTCGACATGTGGGTAAGTTGTACACCCTATAGGGTTTAATTTATTCGAATAGCCTCGTCCTAGGTTATGGACACGTTTGGTTATTTCTCGCAAGAATTAGACTCGACATTTTGGAATTCTAAACTTAAAACTTGATCGGTGGCATTGAGAGTGGTTCTCATGCTATGTTTGTGTGCTGCAGGGGCAGCCACCTGTAGATGTTTTGTTGATGTCTGATGTTATTACTCGCTGTTATTTAAAGTATTAAAATATTTGCTCACTTGCTATTTGAATCTACTACATTGTATTTAAATTGAAATATTGCTTTGTGCTGAAAATAAACCCTATAGACATCTCCTTTGAGTAGGGCTTGCATGTAGCTATGTATAGACTTGGCAAAGTCTTGCGGCTCGTAGGTATTGAGTTTGAATCGGGTAAAAAGATTGCACAGAACGCCGATTTGCTATGGTTCGAACCTAGTCCGCTGTTCTCGCAGTTATGGCAAGCCATTGGGACTTCATTTATGGTTAATTCATGTTTTTATTTAGTTTACTCACTATTTTCTGCTACGTACATGATATTTTATCTTGTTATTTGGCCGGTCGGCCCTTTGTACGAAATTGAACCTTGTATGATCATATGTTGTAAACTGTGAAGTTTTCGGTGTTCTAATGACTTGTGTATGGATTGATATTGATATTTGTGAGGGTGTATGCATACCGCTCCTAGGAGGTACATAATACACCGAGAGCGGGGAAATTTAATTTGTGATGCTAGGACCAATTGGAGGGTTAAGTGATGATCCACGGTGGCTCGATCTTCCGATAGGTTCGATTGATTTCGTCGTGACGACGTTGACGCTTTGAGGCTTCCGACCCACAGATCGTCACCTCGCAATTCGCTACACCCGCACGACTGTCGTTATCAACCACGCTTGCACGCGATCGACCTTACCACGAGGGTTATGATTCCTGCAAGCAATCGAAGCAACTCATAAGAACAAGGTAGATGCAATCTAAATTATATTGCGAATATAGATGAAGTTCACAAGTGGGGTTCCTCAAACCGAACAAGCGGCGAAACTGCAAAGTGGCAGAATAATCTAAGAAAAAAACCCACCCTAAACTGTGGCGGCTGCTACCATATATAGGGGGGAACATGAGGAGGTTGACCTAGGGTTGTGCTGCCATGTGGAGAGGCGTACACATCCTGGGCTTTGACCTCTCCACGCTTACAAGGCCTTATTAGGCCCAAAACGGTGACGTAGCACCTTATTTTAATGTCTCTGACCAACACCCAACGTGGTCGTCACTGGTCGTGGGCCTGGTCATAGGACTGGTCGTAAAGCTTGAGGTGCAGTCGAGATCCGGCACTGGTCGAGGATCTGGTCGTGAGAGCTTGAGACACAGTCGAGGATCTGGTCAGAGAGCTTGAGACTGGTCGAGATTTGGCGGACACTGGTCGAGAGCGGTACACCGTCGTGAGCTTGCAGATCACAGAGAACTGGTCGTAGCCCTTGGGAACACAGTCGAGATGGGTTTGGATCCTCCCATTATTCCTAAGTAATGAAGATGACAATTTTAGGTAGCATACCATTCTGCATAGATAAATTATTAGCACCTAGAAACGAGCTCACCTCATAATTTAAGTGACGTGCACGAGCTCTTGTCATAGGACCTTGTAGTTTAGCAACCAGATCTAGAGGATTTTGTGTAGCGCGTGTATCCGAAGGAGTGATGTCCTCATCATCCTCCCCTCTTGAATTGGAGTCTTCCTCGACTCAAGCTCATCTTCTTCTCCCACGATGGCTTCAAATCTGAAATGTTAAATGTAGGGCTAACCCCAAAATCAGCAGTAGATCCAATTGATATGCATTGTCATTTATCTTTGCAATTATCTTAAATGGTCCATCACCCTAGGCATCAACTTTGATTTTCTTAATTCCTAAACCTATCCTTTCTCAAATGCACCCAAACTAAATCACCGGTTCAAATTTTATTTCTTTTCTACCTTTACTTCCAAAGAACTCTATACTTTTCACCATACGCCTATATTCTCTTTAGTTGTTTCATGCAACTTAAGAACAAATTCAGCACGCTTCTTAGCATCTAAATTAATTTTTTCAGAGGTAGGCAAAGGTAGTAAATCAATAGGAGCATGGGGGTTAAAACCATACACTACCTGAAATGGACTTACCTTGGTGGTAGAGTGTTGTAACATCCCAAATGCCTAAACAGGTGTTTGTTTCAAATGTAATTAAATGTGTAGAAATTAAAACTTTTTCTCACATCTTGAAACCCCGAACTCACATGTAATTCTTGTCCAAGAGTTGTGGAATCCAAAAACACAAAGCTCTTGTTGACAAAAGTCAAACTCATTTTCCACTTGTCACAAATCTTGTGCCAAACCCATTGGAAATATTTTTCCTTAGTCCTAGAGATGGTGTGGGACCTCTCTGAAAAATATCATAAGTTCCAAAACTTGTTTGATAATTTTTGGAGGTAAATCAAACCCTTGAACAACCTTTAGGAATTTCTGCAGAAAAGTGCTATGCACTAAAACCTCTGGAAATTTTATGAAAGGTTAATCCTAATGTCAGCAAGCTCCAGTTAAAATTTCATAAAATTTGGAGTTGAATTACTATCTCAAATAAATCCTCAAAGTCTCAGCTATTAGTTAACCCTTTTGGCTTGTCACTATTCCTTGGGCTTGAGCCACTTTCCATAGTGGGTCAAACCCAACCACATCCCCAGCTCATCAGATCTCCCTCCCACCTTGTTGAGGTCGTAGCCGTTGGATTCAATCCAAAGGCCACCACCTCCTCACAAACCAACTCTGTCATGACCTCCCATCTTGTTGAGGTCGTAGCCATTGGATCAGATCCAATAGCCCACGACCTCCCCTCGCTATCTAGCGCACAGGACCTCCCCTTTGTCATCGTGCACACCTGACCTCCTTTCCACTCACTTGAGGTCGTAGCCGTTGGATTCAAATCCAGTGGCCACGACCTCCTCCTCAGCCAGCTCAGCTCAAGACCTCCCACCTCATCGAGGTCATAGCCGTTGGATCAGATCCAACAGCCATGACCTCCTCTCCTTATCAGTGCACCTGTCCTCACCCGCGCGAGGTCTTGTGCCGTTGGATTAAAATCCACGGCCAGGACCTCCCCTTTGCATCAAGCGCATCAGATCTCCCGTCTGCGCGAGGTCGTAGCTGTTAGATCCAGATCTAATGGCCACGACCTCCTCAGTGTTGTGGTTAACGTCCACGACCTCCCCATTGGTTGTGTGCCCTTGGATTTAAATCCAAAGGCCATGACCTCCCCCACTTCTCAAAGTCACAGATCTGTTAGGGTCCTCCCCATCGTGTCCGAGCCCTTGGATGTAGATCCAAAGGCTAGGACCTCCTAACCCTTTTGCCCTTGCGCCTCCAAGCAATGGTGATCCAACGCCAGACCTCCCCACTCGATCCAAGGGTCAGTGACCTCCTCCTTCCTTTTAAAACTTACCGTTTCAAATCAATCAAGGGTTGTGACCTCCCCATGGTTTTATCCAACGGTGGATTTGAGGTCCTGTTCTTCTCCTACCTCTGTCACGCGTGCGTGAGCCATGGCAGTAGGGGTGCAGGTCTGGTCTTGTTCAACGGCTCTGAACTACGCGCATTAAATGCGTGGCAGCGCTTTCTGCCCTAGGCCATGCCCTAGCCTACCTACCCCGTCACCTCCTTGTCCTGTCCAAGCCCTGGACCGCGCCATGGGCTAAGCTCACCATGAGCTTAACCCTTGGCTCAGGACCTCCATGTCCTGGGGTATAAGACCTCCCCATTGCCTTCAATGGCTTCTTTTCCACACCTCACCGTTTTGCTCTCGGTTCCGAGGAGCTCGAACCACTCTGACCTCCTTGGCCGCCATTGGAGCACCTTGGAGCTCCTCGGGCATTGAGTACTCTAGTGGCTCTCTCTCTCTCAGCCTCTGCTTCATTTTGCTCCTCTAAATTCCTGGAAGTCTTAACCCTAACTCCATTGGGGTTGGCCTTTGCAGGAGAGGGCTAATTGAAGTTTGGAGTCATGGCGTGAGCTTTCCCCTTTGTGTCAAATCCGGTATGGACCTCCTCCTCTTAATCCTTTGTTCTCAGAGCACCTCATATCTTTGTGGAGCACATGGTGATGACTTGGTGTTGTGGTTTTTGCCCAGGTCCTCTCGTCCACTTGTCTTCCTCGGCGCCGGCAAGTCCAACGTCGCCGAAGCTCCTCCAACCTCCCCAGCCCCTTCAAGATCTCCAGGTAACTCCTGATAGTCCTTTAAGAGCTGGCACACGCTGTATGAATCGCTGCAGAGCTTTATTTTCACTTTGCAATTTTGGCCATGTTGGCCATCTTGGTCATCTCTGGCTCGTCACCGTTCAGGCCACCCCGCCATTGAATGGTCTGGCGCAGTCTTGAACAATATTGCACACATTGGTGCCCTTGGATGGCGCCGGCGAGGTCCTCATCACCGGCGGCGAGCTTTGAAACACCCTCGGGTTTTTGTCGGGCGGGGATGTCTGTGCTGTTGTCGTACAGGACCTCCCCGACTTGATCTCAGCCCTCTATGACCTCCCCTTGTAAATCCCAGCCGTCCCGGACCTCCCTTGAGTAAAATGGGCCGTCCAGGACCTCCTCCTTTAGACCTCCTCCTTTAGATCTTAACCGCCCAGACCTCCCCTTGGAGATCTGAGCCGTTAAGACCTCCCCTCTTGTGGGATCTTAGCCGTTGAGGACCTCCCTCGCAAGATCTCCTCCGCGTAGGACCTCCTCGTGGTCATCTCAGCCATTAAGACCTCCCCTTTCAGATCTTGGCTGTTCAGGACCACCCCCGAGTGGATCTGAACCGTCCAAGACCTCCTCGGGTGAGATCTGAGCCGTTGAGGTCCTCCTAGTGGAGATCTCAACCGTGTTGGACCTCCTCGAGGTCATCGCAGCCTTTTATGTCCTCCCTGTGTTGATCGCAGCCGTTGAGGACCTCCCTCGTTTAATCTGGACCGTCCCGGTCCTCCCTCCCTTATTGTGGTCCGTTGGATGCAGCATCAACGGCCACGACCTCCTTCCTCGTTAGCGCGCGCGCTGCTGGGAGGACATGGACCGTTGGATCCATGATCAACGGCCCATGTTCTCTGGACCTACGCTAGAGCGCGCATGCGCGTTGTTCTCTGGGAGGTCTTGGGCCGTCAGATCCAAGATCTATGGCTCATGTCCTCCCCCTGTTCTTTGTGGTTTTTCGAAAATCCAGTGAGCTCTTATTTGTGAACTGAAAAAGGTAATAACTTTGAAAATGCATATCTTTTTTATTTTAAATCCAAATGAGTTGATTCAAATTTCTGTAGCTCTGGTTTGAGCTGAGCTCTAATCTACAAATGGTTGTGAGCTCAGTTCAGTTCCAGAAAAGTGAATTGATAAATAGGTTTCAAAACTAACTTTAAATGTTGCAATTAACTTGTAAAATGCATAAGTAATTTTCTAGAGCTCATTTTTAAGTGAATCCAACTTTGTTGGCTTCCTCTGTGAATGCACTAAATGTTAGAATAGGATTTAGGCATGTCACTATTTTTTAAAAGCATTGTGGGTGCAATTTAGTTGTGCTCATTTTCATATCTTTGAAAAATCATAAAACATGCATCATAGTTCCAAATGAGATGAACTCAATTGTGTTATTCATCTCATGAGGTGCTTGTTTTACTGTAAAAATTTCAGCTGCACCACCTTTCCATAAAATGTTGCCAAATAATTAAATTAGTAAATAGTGGCAGTTTTGATTTTTAGGGCTGAGCAGATTTGTTTTGCTCATATCTTTTGCATTGAGAATCCAAATCAATTGGTTCTTGTTGATAAATTCCCTAAAAATTATCCTCTTGCTGCTGTTGAAATTTCAGAGCATTTGGAGTTTGTTTTCTGTGCTGTCTTTTTGGTTTTCGTCGTTCTTATCGTTTCTTTTTGCCTTTTCGATTAGGTGTCAACGAGTGTGTTGATCCCGTGAGTGATCCTCAGCAACATCTTGAGCAAAACCAGCAAGGCAAGCAGTTTGATCATATCCCATTATTGTCCCATTACTTTAAAGTTTAATACTTTGTTTTAATTGTATGTATGCATGCTACTTTGTGTTAAAATATCGATTAGTTGAGCCTATAGATGCATATCCTGTAGGTAAATTTTCATTCTCTACTACTAAGCCTAGGATTATCTTGCTGTGATTTAGAGTTCGATGGATGGACTCTTATCACTTAGTAGTTTACGTTGATAATGCTTAGCAATGCTTAGATAACGGTAGAAATGGGCGGTTGTCGACATTATGTCGATGACCTTGATCACACAAAAATTATTATTCCATTATGTCCATCTTGTGCTTTGTTACTTTGTAAACAAATAAAACAAAAATGAAAACATGATTGTTATTGACTTGGGCACAATGGATGTTGGTGTGGTTTGTTGGGTGTGAATGGAAAGGTGCCTAAGTCCCCAAGGACCGAGTTACTTGTGTCACTAAGCCAAGCGCTCTTGCGTGCTAACCACATGAGGGGGATATGGGACCTCTCTTGACTAAGTACTTTGGGAGGTGTTAATTATGAGCTGGTCGGTGGGTACGTTAAAAGTGTGTGTGCTATGTGTGGTGTTGGGAAGGGAGCATTAACAGATCGGCCATAGGCTGGTTAGTGTGTCCTTATCCCCGTGGGTTGCGGCTCTTAATTAGCATCATCCATTGGAAATGTCTCGTAGGACTTAGCCGTGCCGGCATACCAAAGGAAGTGTGCTTAATCATGTGGCGAAAAGGCGGTCTAGCATGTGGGTACATTGGTACACCCCTGCAGGGTTAAAACTATTCGAATAGCCTCGTCCTAGGTTATGGACATGCTTGGTAAGGTCGTGCAAGAACTAGACTAAACACTTAATTAAAACTTGATGGGTGGTATGAATTGGGTAATTCATGCTATTGTTGTGGTGACTTGGGTGAGTCACTTCCAGGTTGTTCTTGTTGTTGATATTATTATTGTATCGTTGTTACTTCAACAATTAAAAATACTTTGTTAAATTGCTTTCAATCTATTACATTATTGCAAAGGAAAACTTGCTTTATGCTAAAATGAGTCCAAAGCCTCATCCACTTAAATAAAGCTTGCATGTAGATATTTATAGTTCTGTTATACTACACGTCAGTCTTGTGAGTACATTCTTTGTACTCATTTGCTTTGCTTAATAACTTTGTTACAGAGGAGGTAGAGCCCAAAGGGCTTTACTTTTGTGAGATGTGCTGCGGTTGGGAATCGAGCTAGGCGGCTTGGTTGGTTGCCTTGTGGGCTAAAGGCAAACCTTGTGGCTCCCTTTTGTTTATCGCCATCTTATGGCTTTTGCTTCCGCTGTGTTTATCTTTCTAGTTGTATTTGGCCGGTCGGCCCCTTTTGTAATAACTCTCTATATATTGTACGTCTTTTATTCTAGTCGTGCTTTGGTTCTATGTCTTGAATGGAATTGATGCATGATTTTGTAAAGGGGTGTGTATACTGCATTCTGGGAAGTATACATATCTCGAAGACACGTGTTATTTCGTTTGTAATGGTAGGGTCAATGGATGACTAAGTATTGCAAGCCTAATAAACCGGGGTCCTCACAAGTGTACCGACCTGTTGTAAGCAAACTCGATATGCGGTAAACACTCTTCCCACATCTTCAAATTCTTCTTTAAAACAGCCCGTAACATGGTGGATAACGTGCGGTTGACAACCTCCGTTTGTCCATCAGTTTGGGGATGGCACGTAGTAGAAAATAGTAGCTTTGTCCCCAATTTGTTCCAAAGTGATCTCCAAAAGTGGCTCAAAAACTTCGCATCGCGATCCGAGACAATAGTATTGTGCACTCCATGTAAGCGAATGATTTCCCTGAAAAACAAATCAGCTATGTTTGTGGCATCATCGCTCTTGTGACAAGGTATAAAATGTGCCATTTTAGAAAACCGATCCACTACTACAAATATATTGTCCCTCCCCCTCTTTGTCCTAGGCAATCCTAAAACAAAATCCATAGAAATATCCTCCCAAGGGGCGCTAGGAATAGGAAGAGGCATATAAAGTCCATGTGGATTGAGACGGGACTTAGCTTTGTTGCATGTAGTGCAGCGAGCCACGTAGCGCTCGACATCGCGCCTCATCTTTGGCCAAAAGAAATGGGCGGCCAGCACATCTTCAGTCTTCTTTGCTCCAAAATGCGCCATCAAACCTCCTCCATGCGCCTCCTGCAACAACAAAAGACGAACGGTTAGCCGAACGCATAGCTTGTTAGCACGATAGACCAAACCATCAATCAGCACATATTTATTCCATGTTTTCCCTCCTTTACAATGTTCAAGCACTTCTTTAAAGTCCAAATCAATAGCATATAAATCTTTAATGGTCTCCAAACCAAAAATCTTATGATCAAGTTGAGATAACATGGTATAACGCCTAGAAAGCGATCGGCAATCACATTGTCCTTACATTTCTTATGCTTTATGACATATGGAAACGACTCAATAAATTCTACCCAATTAGCATGTCGTTTATTCAGTTTAGCTTGACTTCTAATATGTTTTAGCGATTCATGATCGGAATGTATAACAAATTCTTTGGGCCATAGATAATGTTGCCAAGTTTGAAGCACACGAACTAAAGCATACAATTCTTTATCATAGGTAGAATAATTCAGACTAGGCCCATTTAATTTCTCACCAAATATGCAACCGCTTACCTTCTTGAATCAAGACACCACCTATCCTAATCCCGCTAGCATCACATTCAATCTCAAAAGTCTTACCAAAATCGGGGAGTTGGAGTAGGGTGTTGTGGTGAGCTTCTCTTTCAATAAGTTGAATGCCTTCTCTTGTGCAGTCCCCATTGAAAGGCACTCCTTTCTTTGTCAATTCATTCAATGGGTGGCCAAGGTGCTGAAATCCCGCACAAAACGTCGATAGAATCCAAAGAAGGCCGTGGAAACTCCGCTTTGTGTCACAAATGGTAGGCGTCGGCCAACTTTGAATGGCTGCAATCTTTGCCTCATCCACCTTAATTCCCTGTGGTGTCACAACATAACCAAGAAACGCAACTCGATCGGTGCAAAAGGTGCACTTCTCGAGGTTACCAAACAAGCGTGCATCTCTCAAAGCATTAAAAACAGCACGTATATGATGCAAGTGTAGCTCATGTGACTTGCTATAAATCAAGATATCATCAAAATAAACCACCACAAATTTTCCAATGAAAGGACATAAAACCTCGTTCATCAATCGCATAAAAGTACTAGGTGCATTAGTTAGACCAAAAAGCATCACTAACCACTCATATAGTCCGAACTTAGTTTTAAAAGCGCCTTCCTTCATCTCCCAATTTCATTCTAATCTGGTGGTAACCACTCCATAAGTCAATCTTTGTGAAAATAATAGAACCACTCAACTCATCAAGCATGTCGTATAGCCTAGGAATAGGATGACGATACCTTATGGTAATATTATTAATGGCTCTACAATCAACACACATATGCCAACTACCATCTTTCTTAGGAACCAAAAGAACAGAACAACACAAGGACTAAGGCTTTCAGACGCACTCACGGTCCAAAAGATCTTGGACTTGTCGCTGAATTTCCTTAGTCTCCTCTGGATTGGTCCTATATGCAGCACGGTTTGGCAAAGTCGCTCCCGGGATCAAATCAATTTGATACTCTATCCCTCAAATAGGTGGTAATCCCGGGGGTATTTCAGCTGGAAATACATCCACATACTCCTGTAAAAGGTTAGCAACAACAGGAGGCAAAGAGCTAGATATATCCTCAAGTGAAAATAAAGCATCTTTGCATATCAAAGCATAGCATGGCAGCTCATTATCACAAATTTCAGCAAGTTCAGATTTAGTGGCAAGCATAACACACCCCTTCAATTTTATTCCCTCGGACTTAGAACTAGGCGTCACTTTCTCCCCTTTAGGTGGGAAAACATGTTTGGCTACTTGCTAATTTTCAGAATCATGTTCATTGGTGTTTCTTTCATTTTTAGCACGCCTACTTCATCTTTCACAATTTAAATTTGGTATCAAAGGCAACAACTTAATCTTCTTACCCCTATGTGAGAACGAGTAGGTATTAGCTCTACCATGGTGCAAAACATCATTATCATATATCCAAGGCCTGCCGAAGCAACAAAGAGCATGCTTGCATAGGCACTACATCAAAGTCGGTACTATCTTTGTAATTACCAGCTGAAAATTGCACTCTCACAACTTGGTTTACCTTTAACTTACCACACGAATTGAACCATTGGATGTAGTAGGGACGTGGGTGTGGCTGTGTGGCCAAGCCAAGCTTCTTGACCATCTCGAACTTGTAAGGTTATTGCAGCTCCCTCCATCAATGATTACTCTACAGGCTCTCTCCTTCACGAGAAATCTGGTTTGAAACAAGTTGTGCCATTGATTTTGCTCGTCTCTCTCCACTTGTGCGCTCAGCACTCGTTGTGCAACAAGGCTCATATGATTCCTGATGTCAACAGCAGCTACTTGTTCCTCTACATCATCAGCATCACTGTCTGTTTCGTCTCCTCCACCTACAATGTTAGCTGCAAGTACATATTCATCCTCAATATCACTAGCACTTACATAACCTCCATCTGCAGTGGCAAGGTATGCTCGCTGACTTGGGCAGTCCCTCATGACGTGGCCCATTCCCTTGCAACGGTCCCAGTCGTACGGTCCGTGGAAGCAACCGAAGAAGAACTCTTGGCCGGGGCATGCACACTAGTAGATTTGCTTACCTCGGGTGCATGTGATGGTGTTGGAGGTGCTGCTGAACGCGCCCTACTCGAGGAGGGGGCAGCAGACCGTGTAGCTGAAGGTGGGACTGTTTTAACTTGACCTGGCGTTGTTCTTGGTGTAGACGTGCTTCCAAAATTGTTCCTTGGCCTCTGTTGTCGTCCCTGCAATTCCTTTTCTGCCAAACATGCAAGTTGAAACAATCTAGGGACACTATCATATTCTTTGTAATCAACTATGTCCTGAATTTCACGTGTTAATCCTCCATAAAAACGTGCCATCGCAGCCTCTTCATCCTCAATAATATCACAACGCAATATACTAATTTGTAGCTCCTGATAATATTCTTCTACAGATCTATTGCCTTGGTTTAAGCGCTGCAATTTCTTAAGAAAATCACGTTTAAAAGAAGGTGGAACAAATCTGTTACGCATAGCAACCTTTAGTGCATCCCAAGTAGTAGGCGCTAATCCATCATTGCATACCCTATTCCACCAAATGATGGCGAAGTTTTTAAATTCACTTGTGGCTTATCGAACTCTATGCACTTCAGGAACTAAGTGAGCATTAAATTTCTGTTCTACCGTCAACTCCCAATCTAGATATGTTTCAGTATCATAAGCACCCACAAAAGATGGTATAGTGAACTTGACTTTAGCATATGGATCATCATTAACACGTGCATTATGTTGCTGAGCGTTATTACCTCTCATACCTTGACGGTTGAAGTTCAACCGGTTCCGTTGTCGTGCATCAAAGGCGTCGTGGTTGTGCATCTCATTTTCATTGTCAAACTCATGGTCATGGGCTGCACCATGAGGACCCACACGCCCATTGTTTGGTGGTTGATTGGCCAAACCATCAATGCGTGTGTTGAGCATTGCGATACTATCATTGAGTTGTCATAGATGTAGCGCTTGTTTCGCAAACTTCCTATCAATGTCGCCATTAATAGCATGGCGGTGCTCATCCAACACCCTCGTGAGCTCTTCCCTCAAAACACACTCTTGCGCATCCAATTCCTCACCTGCCATGGTTAGTAGAAGACAAAATACAACACAAAGATATTATCCCTATCAACTACTAGGTGGTGGGAGGTGGGATCACACACTCTCAAGCCGCCTTACCAAGCTCTTATGAATTTCTTACCAATTGCAGCAGTGGTATGATCGGAGAAGGTGGGATGTACGATCACAAGGCGGATGGCGAATGCGAGGATCCAAATCGAGGGCCGAAAGTATGTGGAGCTCTGACAGTAAAATTTTGTAGCAAGGAATAGCAAGAATGAAAACAGCTTAGCAAAGCTGAATCAAAGTCCACGGTACTCTTCACGATTCTTGTGGCCCAAACGCTTCCTAGAACTAGCTCGAGCAAGCGAAAAACAAGCTCAATGGAACAAAATTTGCAAGGCAACCGATTTCTCTGTGGGTGGTCGAGACCAACTAAGGGTGGTCGTGAGCCAACCCGGGGGTCTCTTTCTTCCTTTCTTCTTCTTGTTTTTTTTTGCTTCTCTCTTCTTCTTCTTTTTTTTTTTTGCCGAAACCCAACCTAGGGTTCCTTTTTTTTTTTGCAAAAGTGACCTTGACTCACAACTCTTCAAAACCCTCTTCGGGTGCTGGGATATATATAGGTCACAAACTTTTTCCGGAGAGCAAGGGTATAAAGGTAATTAAAAGATACTCTCTCTCTGAACTTTGGCTAGGTGGTCGAAAAAGGGGGGTGGTCGAATCCGAGCAGGTGGTCGAACTCGAGGAGGTGGTCAAATCCGACTGGGTGGTCGAACCCGAGGAGGTGGTCGAATCCGACTGGGTGGTCGAACACGAGTAGGTGGTCGAACACGATTGGGTGGTCGGACCCGAGTGGGTGGTCGAATCCGAGGAGGTGGCCGAATCCGACTGGGTGGTCGAACACGAGTAGGTGGTCGAATCCGACTGAGTGGTCGAACCTGAGGAGGTGGTCGTATCCGACCAGGTGGTGGTCGTATGGGGGGGGTCACGATCTCGGCTATGCCAGACAAAACAAAAGATGCAACCAAGGGCAGGTCGAGATTCGCGATGACTAAAACAGCAAAGACTCGACGCTAGAAACTAGATCACGATGACTAGACCAGCAACAAAGACACCGACGATGGACTCGAATTCAACAACGCGAAAACCGAAAACACAATCGCGAAGGCACAAAGTGGTTTGGACAAATGAAGAACTAAGATCTAAAACTTTTGTGGGGCAATTTTCGACTCTAGGTGATGGAAAACAACTAACAAAAGGATAAATGAGATTACCTAACGGGCAACCTGGTGCTCTGATACCACTTGATGATCCACGGTGGCCCGATCTTCCGATAGGTTCGATTGATTTCGTTGTGAGGACGTTGACGCTTTGAGGCTTCCGACCCGCAGATCGTCACCTCGCAATTCGCTACACCCGCATGACTGTCGTTATCAACCACGCTTGCACGCGATCGACCTTACCACGAGGGTTATGATTCCTGCAAGCAATCGAAGCAACTCATAAGAACAAGGTAGATGCAATCTAAATTATATTGCGAATATAGATGAAGTTCACAAGTGGGGTTCCTCAAACCGAACAAGCGGTGAAACTGCAAAGTGGCAGAATAATCTAAGAAAAAAACCCACCCTAAACTGTGGCAGCTGCTATCATATATAGGGGGGGGAACATGAGGAGGTTGACCTAGGGTTGTGCTGCCATGTGGAGAGGCGTACACATCCTGGGCTTTGACCTCGCCACGCTTACAAGGCCTTATTAGGCCCAAAACGGTGACGCAGCACCTTATTTCAATGTCTCTGACCAACACCCAACGTGGTCGTCACTGGTCGTGGGCCTGGTCGTAGGACTGGTCGTAAAGCTTGAGGTCTGGTCGTAGAGCTTGAGACTCGGGTCGAGGATCGGTCGAGAGCTTGAGACTGTCGTCGGGATCGTCGTCGTGAGCTTGAGACACAGTCGAGGATCGGTCATAGAGCTTGAGACCTGGTCGTAGATCTGGCAGATCTGGTCGTAGAGCGGGTACACTTGGTCGTAGAGCTTGCAGATCACAGAGAACTGGTCGTAGCCCTTGGGAACCTGGTCGTAGACGGTTTGGATCCTCCCCATTATTCCTAAGTAACAGAAGATCACAATTTTTAGGTAGCATACCATTCTGCATAGATAAATTATTAGCACCTAGAAACGAGCTCACCTCATAATTTAAGTGACGTGCACGAGCTCTTGTCATAGGACCTCGTAGTTTAGCAACCGGTTCTAGAGGATTTTGTGTAGCGCGTGTATCCGAAGGAGTGATGTCCTCATCATTAAGCATTACAAGTTAAATCGCCCGACGACTCTCATAGGTTGTCCGACCACCGTGTCGGGAAGGAAGTCATCGTGGATGTTCCCCCGGTCCTCAAGGAGAAGCTACCATCATCGAATCATAAGAAGAAGAGTACATCAACTTATTTTCTCGAAGTTATTGGATGCAACTTCCGTTATGGGGTCTTCTACTTTCGGTCTCAGAATCGAGTTCTCACCCTAAGGACATTCCTAACAGGGGAATGTTTTTGAAGACGAGCATCTTGAAAAGGTGTGGTGGAATCGAGTTCAAGAGATCGATAAACCGAAGAACCCTACAAGGGTATTCTCCTCGTTTGCTCGAACAAGTATTAATGTAAGTACCTGCCGCCCAACATTCACATATGTATTTTTTCTTACTTCTCGCTGTCTTTCCTTATGCAGAAAGCTTTGGAACAAATTATCACTGTTGCTGAATACAACCGACAACTTGTTCAGCTACAACTGGAGAAAGCGGTACTTTGTGAGCAGGCAGAGGGATGGTAAGTTACTGCTACTCGTAGTCGTTTATGTTTTGACCACTTACACAGTGCTTATGCGGATTATCGTAGAAGGACTTATGACCAGAGGATTGTCGTAGAAAACTTACGACTAGGTATTGGTCGTAGAAGGACTTACGACCAGGGAATAGTCATAGAAATACTTACGACCAGGTACTGGTTGTAGAATGACTTATGACCAGGGAATAGTCGTAGAAAATGACCACTTGTTCTATGCTCATGTCTACTCTTTACCTCTATAGGCTCAAGAGTGATGAAAAGACCTTGGTTGATTCGCTCGACTACGAGAAAGTTGAAACGAAAAAGCTAAGGGAAGAGAAAGAAACCCTTCTGAAGAAGGTTCAGGAGGCAAACTCTGTAATTCAAAAGTTGCAGGGATGAATAAATGGTAAGTTCTGAACTTAAGACCGCTTATGATAATGACCTTCTTTTCTTTTTCTAACTCTTATCCTTTTTCAGAAAAAGAGGTCGAAATGGGGAAGCTCGAAATCAAGGACAAAGAAAAGACTTTGGTTGTTCACGAGATTACCTGTATCGCTAAAGAAAAAGATCAGGAGGCCAAGTCGTGGGAACATCGATATGCAAAGAGCATTGCCTCCCATGAGGAGATGAAGTCGATGAAGATCAACCTTCAAGACAATATTTCTCTCTTGAACAATGTACTCCAGGGCTACGTGCTGAGGAGGTCACTTCTCGTGAAGACAAGATAATTGCTCACTCGAGTACCATTGGAGAACAAGTCAGGACTTTGCAAGAGTTGGTGACTACTCTGAAGACAAACCAAGTTGATTCGATAAAAGAGGCGGTCGAATGCGCAGTAAGATTTATTCTGGCAAAACTCAAAGCTCATGACCTCAATCTTAATCTACAACCAATCGAATCCGACTTCGACTACTTTGAAGCAGAAGTGGAGCGGTTGATTGAAGATATGCAGTCGGTCAGCAAGAAGGTCACGGAGGAGATGCAAATAGGATCTCCCTCGTTAGAGTAGTTTGCAATAGGGAACTTGTAAAGACAAGCTTTTTGAGTATGAATATATAAATCCGCTTTTTCCTGCAAATCATCCTGTCAAGTAGTTAGTAACTCATAAGATCATGAATAGAAAAAGAAATTAAAACTAAGAATTGAAGTCGCATTAATAACTTTATCCTAGCCCTTGACTATTTTCTTAGTTTATTTAGATAAACTAAGTAAATAGTGTGAAAAGGGTTTTCTTAAAAGAGAGAGAGAGAGAGAGGTTTGGCTAACTTATAGTTTTCGATCACGATTATCATGCACTGGTCGAAAGAGTAGGAACGAGTCGACACTAGAAAGTTTCTTCTAGTGGGCAAGACCACGTGCAGAAAGGAAAGGCTTCGACTAGGTGATATTACCCTCTCCGACCAGGTCAATCAAATCAAGAGTGGGAACTTGAGTTAGACAAACGTTTGGAGTACCTTAAAAATTCATTCGACCTATTCTAGTGCACTCGGCAGTTTTGCTCTGGTAGCAAGAGTTAGAAATAGGACGACGCTAGGAAGTTCCTTCTAGTGGGGTGGACCACATGCAAAAAGAAAAGAATTCGACTAGGTGTTGTGTCTTTCTCCGACTAGTTAGAACGAACCGAGTTTACCAAAAGTAGTCGAACAAATTATAAAAGTGTACTCTGCTTAGAGTATTTTTCAAAATGAATGAAGAAATAAACTAAGGTGATAAGAGTTGGCTTGAAAATATTTTGACCATGTTCTTTGAACCCAAGCTCTTTATGTTGGTAGAAAAGTGACGAATGAGTCAACACTAGGAAGTTCCTTCTAGTGGGCAAGACCACATGTAGAGAGGAAAGATGTAACATCCCAATTTTCTGGGCTTTTTGAAAATTTTGAAAATTTAAAAATAACCATTTGGTTTTGTTGAATTTCTAAAGCTTAACTTGAAATTTTGGAAGTTAAAAGCAATTTAATATGAATTAATCAAACTTCAATTAATTCGAGTTTGATTTATTTTGAGTTTGCTGGAGTTCTCTGTGTGTGAAGATCCCTTTTCTCTATTCGTTCAGTTTTCTCCTTGGCCCAACTTTCCTCCCTCTCGGTTTAGACCACCCTTTTGGTTTAGACCCCCCTCTCCGTTTGGATCTCCCCCTCAGTCCAGACCTCCGGGTGGTCTTGGAAGACCTCCGGGTGGCCCTGGAAGACCTCCCGGGTAGTCCTAGAAGACCTTCCGGGTGGTCTTGGAAGACCTTCGGGTGGTCCTGGAGCCGGTCACGACTTCCCCCTTTGGTCACGACCTCCCCTTTGGTCACGATCTCCCCCTTTGGTCACGACCTCCCCTTCGGTCACGACCACCCTCTTGGTTTCGACCAGCTTATGAGTCCCCTGCTCATCTTCTTCTTCCTCTTGTCGCATCATTGCTATCATGAAGTCCTCGCATTAAATGCCATTGTGTCGCATTAAATGCTATCGCATCCGCAGTACTCGTTTCCCCTCTTGTCTCCTCCCCTACCTGCCCCCATCCTCTCCCTCACCTACCGTCCGCCGTGTGCCCCTGCCACGCTGCCACGAATCTCGCTCCACCGCCTGCTCGCCTTTGGTCATCTTCCATCTTCACCACACACATTCACTGTGAGGACCCCGGTTTATTAGGCTTGTAATACTTAGTCATCCATTGACCCTAGCATTACAAACGAAATAACCCGTGTCTTTGAGATATGTATACTTCCCAGAAATGCAGTATACACACCCCTTTACAAAATCATGCATCAAGTTCATACAAGACATAGAACCAAGCACGGACTAGAATTAAATACATACATAATATAGAGAGTTATTACAAAAGGAGAGGCCAACCGCCAAGATAACCCAAAAAACTAAATAAACAATGAAGCAAAAGTGCCATAAGATGGCCATAAACAAAAGCCAATTAGTGTGCCTTTACCCACAAGGCAACCAACCGGACCGCCAAGCTAGTCGTCAAACCCGAAGCACATCTCCCAAGAGTGAAGCCCTTGGGGCTCACCTTCTTTCTCTGCAACAAAGTTATTAAGCAAAGCAAATGAGTACAAAAATGTACTCGCAAGACTAACGTGTAATATAACAGAACTATAGTTTAACTACATGCCAGTTTTATTAAGTGGATGAGGCTTTGGACTTATTTTAGCATAAAGCAAGATTTCATTTGCAATATTTAAATAGATTCCAAAGCAATTTTGCAATTCATTTTACATTTGCAAAAACAACGAGACAAGTAACATAATAACAATAGACAACAACAATCCTGGAAGTGACTAACCCAATAGCCACTACAATAGCATGAACATCCATTCATACCAACCCATCAAGTTTTAATTAAATGTTGTAGTCTAGTTCTTGCACGACCTTACCAAGCATGTCCATAACCTAGGGCGAGGCTATTCAATAGTTTTAACCCTCAAGGGTGTACCAATGTACCCTCATGCCGCATCGCCTTTTAGCCACATGATTTAGCACACTTCCTTTGGTATGCCTGGCACGGCTAAGTCCTACGAGGCATTTCCAATGAATGATGCTAGTTAAGAGCCGACACACCAAAGAGTAGGAGACTCGGCCACCAAGCAATCAAGGAGCTCTTCCTCTTATAAAAGGGTTTTCATCAAGAAGGACCCATAACTAACACCTCCCAAAGTACTTAGCCAAGAGAGGTCCCATATCCCCCTCATGTGGTTAGCACGCATAAGCGCTTGGCTTAGTGACACAAGTAACTCGGTCCTTGGGGACCTAGGCACCATTCCATTCACACCCAACATATCACACCAACATCCATTGTGTCCAAGTCAAATACAGTTTTGTTTTTATTTTTGTTTTATTTGTTTACAAAGTAACAAAACACAAGATGGACAAAATGGAATAAAAATTTTAGTGTGATCAAGGTCATCGACATAATGTCGACAACCGCCCATTTCTACCGCTATCTAAGCATTTCTAAGCATTATCCACGTAAACTACTAAGCGATAAGAGTCCATCCATTGAACTCTAAATCGCAGCAAGATAGTCCTAGGCTTAGTAGTAGAGAATGAACATTTACCTATAGAATATGCATCTATAGGATTACTAATGACATTTTAACACAAAGTAGCATGCATACATATAAGTGAAACAAAGTATTAAGCTTTAAAGTAATGGGACAATAATGGAATATAATCAAACTGCTTGCCTTGCTGTGGCTGGTCACTATGCTGCAGAGAAACACTCACGGGATCAACCCACTTGTCGGCACCTAATCGAAAAGGCGAAAAGAACCGACAAGAACGACGAAAACCACAAGGACAGCACAGCAAACAAACGCAAATGCTCTGAAATTTCTACAGCAGCAAGAGGATGATTTTTAGGGAATTTAGCAACAAGAACCAATGGATTTGGATTCTTAATGCAAAAGATATGAGCAAAACAATTCTGCTCAAATTTAAAAATACCAAACCGCCACTATTAACTAATTTAATTATGAGGCAACATTTTCTAGAAAGGTGGTGATACTGAGATTTTTACTGTAAAACCAGCACCTCATGAGATGAATAACACAATTGAGTTCATCTCATTTGGAGCTATTATGCATTTTCTATACTTTTTCAAAAACAAGAACTTGAACAAAATTAAAATGCACAAGAAAGTTTTCTGAAAATAGTGACATGCCTAATTCCTATTCTAACATTTAGAGCAATAACAGAGAGAGCCAACAAAGTTGGATTCACTCAAAAATAACCTACAGAGCAAGACTTATGCAATTTACAAGTTAAAGGAATTGCTAGTACAACAATTAAAAGTTAGTTTTGAAAACTATTTGCAAATGCATGTTCTGGAGCTGAACTGAGCCCATAACCATTTTTAGATTAGAGCCCAGTCCAAACCAGAGCTATAGAAATTTGAATCACCCTATTTGGATTTAAATTGAATTAGTTATGCAATTTCAAAGTTCATACCTTTATTAGTTTACAAAATAAGTGTTCACCGGAATTTCTAAAAACCAAAAGCAGAGGGAGGACGTGAACTGCTGATCAAAATCAAACGACCCAAGACCTCCAGAGGGAAACGCGCAGCGCCTGCGCAGGTCCAGAGAACATGGGCCGTTGATCTTGGATCCAACGGTCCATGTCCTCCCTGCCACGCTGCGCGCAAACGGAGGGGAGGTCTTGGCCGTTGATACTGCATCCAACGAACCACAACACACGAGGGAGGACTGGGACGGTCCAGATCAAACGAGGGAGGTCCTGAGCGGCTAAGATCTTCCAAAGGAAGGTCTAAACTATCAAGATCTCCCCAAGGAAGATCTACATCGTCAAGACCTCTCGAGGGAGGTCCTGGACGGTCTAGATTTTCCAAGGGAGGACTTCCATGGTTTAGATTGTCCTAGGGAGGACCTTAACGGCTAAGATGACCTCGAGGAGGTCCTAAGGGTTGCGATCTACTAGAGGAGGTCCCGACGGTTAAGATCTCACACGAGGAGGTCCTAACGGTCAAGATCTCACAAGAGGGGAGGTCTTGAACGGTCCAGATTACTCAAGGGAGGTCCTGGACAGTCAAGACAACAACGAAGAGGTCCTGGGCGGTTCAGATCCACTTGGGGGTGGTCCTGAACGGCCAAGATCTAACAAAGGGACGTCCTAAACGCTAAAGATGACCTCGAGGAGGTCTTAAACGGCTCAGATCTCCACTGGGAGGTCGGGACGGTTAAGATTTACCCGAGGAGGTCCATAAGGTTAAGAGGACCTCGGGAGGTCCTACACGGTGGAGATCAACACAGGAGGACTTTGACGGACACGATTCACCCGGGAGGTCTGACGACAACAAAGACAGACGCCCCGTCCGACAAAACCACCGAGGCATCCAAGGCTCGCCACGGCGATGAGGACCTCGCGGCACAACCAAGGACACCAAAAAGGTGCGCAATAATGTTATGCATGCAATGGGACCATTCCCAAAGGTGGGGTGGCCTGAACGGCGATGAGCCGAGATGGGCGGCACAAAAACACACGGCCAAGAGCATCACTAGAAATTAAAGCTCATAACGACATACAAGAAAAGCCCAGCTCTTAAAGGACTACCAGAGTTACCCGGAGGTCTTGAAGGAGCCGAGGAGGTTGGAGAAGAGGAGGACCGGCTGGTGAGAAGACGATTTAGCCCACGGCCAAGATCCAACTCGAAATTAAACTCGCCTCGTGGAGGCCGATAAAATCACGTTAGGGGTGAGCACTTTGGGTTATGATGTGCTCAAAAGGAAGCAAAGAGAGGAGAGAGAAGCCATCGAGCACTTTGCCACCGAGAAGCTCCAAGTCTACTTCAATGGCGCCAAGGAGGCCAAAGTGGTTTGAGTTCCTCGAACCGAGAGTAGAACGGTGAGGTGTGGAAAAGAAGCCAATGAAGGCAATGGGGAGGTTTTATACCCTAGGACATGGAGGTCGTGAGCCAAGGGTTAAGCTCATGGTGAGCTTAGCCCATGGCGCGGTCCATGGCCGTGACAAGACAATGGAGGTGAAGGGGCGGTCGAAAGGCGCACCTAGGGCATGGCCTAGAGCATGGCCTAGGGCGAAAGGCACCGACATGCATTTAATGCGCCCAGCACGAGCCATTGGGATTTGACAAGTCTCGACCTCCTCATCGCCATGGCGCCTTGCGCCAGAAAGCAAGGAGATAAACAGACCTCATCCCATCCGCTGGATTAAAACTGGGAGGTCACACCCTAGATCAGGACTGGGGAGGTCGTGACCTTTAGATCACCACCACGCTGATGCGCAAAGGAAAAGGGGAGGTCACAACCATTGTATCTCCATCGCATGGTTCGTAATGTAATCAGGAGATCGCGCGCCAAAGGGATAAGAGGTCCCGCCATTGGATCTGAATCAAGGGCGCCGACTGATGGGGAGGTCTTAACGATGCGCACGATACAGCCACGCGAGGTGGAGGTCATGGCCTTTGGATCTCAATCCAAGGGCGCATAACAGAGCGAGGAGGTCGTGGACGTTAATCACGACACTGAGGAGGTCGTGGCCGTGAGATGTTGATCTGACGGCAACGAACTGAGGGTGGAGGCCGTGGCTGTTAGATCTGGATCTAACGGCTACGAGCTCAAAAGGGAGGTTGGGCCGCAGCACAACCACGTAAAGAGACGGGGAGGTCATAGCGGTTGGATCTTTATCCAACGGCTACGAGATGATAACGGAGGTCATGGCCATTAGATTTCCACCTAACGGCTATGACCTCATGCGGGTGGGAGGTTTGATGCGATTGATGCAAAGAGGAGGTCATGGCCATGGATCTTTGATCCAACGGCACAAGACCTCACGAGGTGGAGGACTTGGACGTTTGATAACGAGGGGAGGTCATGGCTGTTGGATCTGATCCAACGGCTATGACCTCAATGAGGTGGGGAGGACCTCGCTGAGTTGGTTGTGAAGGAGGTCGTGGTCATTGGATAGGATCCAACTCGCCACGACCTCATGTGGGGAAAGAGGAGGTCAGGGTCAAGAGCCGAGGAGGAGGTCGTGGTGTTAGATCTGGATCTAACTAGTTCGACCTCCACAAGGTGGAAAAGAGGTCACCGAGCTGAGGAGTGGGTTGGGTGCAACCCAATTTGGGAAAATGGCTCATGAGAACAAAGTATGTTTTAAATTCAAATTTATAACAGCTGAGACTTTGAGAATTATTAGAGATAGCAATTGAACTCCAAATTTCATGAAATTTTAACTGGAGCTTGCTGACATGATGATTAACCTTACATAGAATTTCCAGAGGTTTTTATGCAAAGCATTTTTCTCAGGAAATTCATAAAGGCTGTTCAAAGGTTCGTTTTACCTCCAAAAATTACCAAACAAGTTTTATAACTTATGATATTTTTCAGAGGGGTCCCACATCAATTCTAGGACCAAGGAAAAATATTTCCAAAAGTTTGGCACAACATTTGTGACAAATGGAACATGAGTTTGACTATAGGTCAACAAGAGCTTTATGTTTTTGGATAACACCACTCTTGGACAAGGATTACATGGGAGTTAGGGGTTTTCAAGATGTGAAAAAAGTTTTAATTTCTACACATTTAATTACATTTGAAACAAACACCCGCTTAGGTATTTGGGATGTTACAAAATCTCCCCCCTACAGAAATCTCGCCCGAGATTTTGGCTCACTTCGGAAAAGAAAGAAGGGTAGTCCGCACGCAGACGATCTTCCCTTTCCCAAGTAGCTTCATCCTCGAATGGTTCGACCACTCGAACTTTAAGGAACTTAACGAACGATTCCTAGTTCTTCGTTCAGCCTCTTCGAGTATGCGAACAGGTGCTCGCGATAGGTCAAATTGGGTTGACATCGAGAGTTTCCAACGAGCTTCCTCAGTTGGAACACGGAGGCACTTCTTCAACTGGGACACATGGAACACATCATGTACCCCCTCAAGTGTAGCAGGCAACTCCAACTTGTAAGCAACAGCTCCTTTCTTCTCGATAATGTGGTAGGGACCGACATACCGAGGAGCTAACTTGCCCTTGACGCCGAAACGTTGATGGCCCTACAAGGAGAGACTTTGAGATAAACAAAGTCATTAGGCGCAAAACTCAACTCACGGTGACGGCGATCCACATAGCTCTTTTGCCTGGATTGAGCTACGCGAAGACGCACACGAATAAGCTGAACCTGACTCTCGGCCTCATTGATCGAGTTCGGACCAAAGAGAGGTCTCTCGCCGGTCTCAGACCAATACAACGGGGTTCTGCACTTTCTCCCTTATAAGGCCTCGAAAGGTGCCATGCCGAGACCGGCCCGAAAGTCATTGTTGTAAGAAAATCTTCGTGAAAGGTAAGCATTTCTCCCAATGCTTCCCATAGGAAAGAACACAAGCATGAAGCATGTCTTCCAAAACTTGGTTGACCTCTCGGTCAACCCATCGCTTGGGGGAAGGATAAGTCGAAATGAAAGCAAGACGAGTTCCCATAGCCTCCTGTAGACTATGCCAAAATTGAGAAGTGAAAAGAGATCCACGATTCGACACAATCGTCCATGGCATACCGTGCGAACTCACGATGCGGGCTATGTAGAGATCCATTAGAAAACCTACACAAAGGTCATTTCTGATAGACTGAGAGCTTGATCTTGACTCTAAGGTTGGTGGTGCACGGCCGTTGTTAGTTGGTGGAACAATTTGTCTGGTTATTCCACTAACGAACGAGACCTTGGTCGGTTAACTAGCTATACGGAGTCATCCCTCCGCAGCTAGTCTCTTACAAAGGATTATGGCCATTTAGGTCACGAAGGTTCGAGGCAACAACAGGTATGGGATGCCCTAAAAGGTATAGGGACGGAAACGTGCCACTTTAGTCAAACGATCGACAACAACCCCGATGGCCACTTGGGTTTCGGGATAGACTAGCAAGATCTCTTTGAAAACGGGGTGGTACCGGGCACCAGATAAAAGAGCGAAATAAAGATCGCCAACAGTGGCAAAAGATGGAGGTACAAAGGAATGAGGCGCTTTGAACTGAACAAAACAAAGAGCGGTGGCAAGAGTTAACAGGAAGCGTACCTAACACGACGCCGGGTACCTCCTGGGCTTTCTCAGCTGAGATGGAGTTGACTGGATCACAAACGACCCTCCAATCACGATGAGTTGCAGGTGCATGTGATCGAATCACGGGCCACGAACAGAAACGAGAGGTTGCTCCTGAATTACACAAAACAGTAGCTGAATGGGAGTTAGCACAAGGCGTACCCGATACTACATCAGCGCCTCTGAATCCTCCCAAATGAAACGGATTTGGCTTGACTACGAGTGATCTTCTGCTGCTTCAAAGGGCAATTGTTGGCGTAGTGCCCTTTCTTGCTACAAAAGAAACAAGTGATCCCAGCATCTGAATTGCGGGGACCACCTTGTTGACTTGCAGGCGCACGTGATTGAAGCACGGCCTGCGAAGAACGAGGGGTTTCTGCAAGCCCCTTAGGACAATCAATAGCATAATGGCCCTTGAGATTGCAGAAGAAACAAGTGACATTGGCGACCTTGCTGAAGTCACCCTGAGTCTTCTCCTGACACTTGCGACGATCCTTAGGCTTTTTCTTCCTGCCCACAGCAGCAACGGGATTTTCAACCACAAGCTGAAAGTCGGGGAAGGTATAGACTGGTAATCTGTCCCGCAGCTTCTCAGACAAATCATCCAAGAACTTCTCTGGTTTAGAGGCATTGGCGATTGCGATGCTTGCAGATGACCGAAGAAGTAGTCGCTGCAGTTCCAAAGACTTGGCAATCACCAGGTTCATGCTACACTCCTTGGGATAGTGATCGCTTCCCTCGCAAAGGAAACAAGTAACTTTGGCAGCCGGACAATCTCCGGGTAAGTGGTCTTTGTCACAGTTTGGACAGGCTGTAGTACACTGGTTGCTGTAGTGTCCTTCCTCACCACAACGCCGACAAACCTTGACTCTTCCTAGTTCGCAATCTTCGGCGAAATGCCCCTCTTCACCATAGCCAAGGCAAAAAGGAGGCGATTGCCGCCAGTGAGAACAATGGGGCCATAATCCGAGACACTTGCGGAGAGCGGAGGCGCTTGCAAGTCTCGCCGACAAGTTGAGCTAGGAGAATTTCGTCCCGCCACTTGTTTACCTAGTCCGTCTTTGGACTGCCCGCACATCCTACTACGAAGAGATGGGTTAACACGAAACCCAAGGATTAGAAGTTGAAGAGAGTGAAAAGGAACGCCAACGACTAGGGAATGGAACATCACCCTAACCGAAAGCCAACAAAATAGATAGTACAGATCCCTACCTAGTTAATAATAGATTAGATGATAATAAATGTAAACTAATGAAACAAGCAGAATAAAAGAAGTTATAGGGAGCATAATAAGGGAGAAGCAAAAACAGCAAGGAAATGTACTTTAAAAGCTTCCAAAATGACTCCAAAACAGCAAGGAAAACATAAGATTAAAGGCCAACTTCCCAACACAACTAACTTGTATTGAATGAACGAGTAATTGGTTGAGAAGATAAAATTTCAGCACACTACTCCAATTTCTAACACTACTCGAAAGCAAGGTAAAACCAAGAGAATAGGAGTTAGATACTTGGCTAACTAGTATCACATCTTACCCTTTCATTCCCACAAGTTTTAGTTGATTAACCTCTCATTTTTCTACCCTATTTAGAACCTTTTAGCTTGCTGTCCGAAATTGCCGCTTCTGTCCAGATTTTGCATCCAAGCTTCCAAATAAATTGGCCATTCCGAAGCTTCAAAACCTTGTAAATGGGCAGCTAATACTTCAATTTGCCAAACTCATTGATTCCCCAAAACCCATTTAATCGATAACCACTATCTTTGGAGGAAAGAGAGGAAAACAATTTTTAAATCTCAAACTAGGGCAAGATGAGATAGAAAGCTAAGATAGGTAAGGAGTAAAAGTAGAGACTTTACTTAAGCTTTCATAACCCATTTGATATTTTGAATTTAAGTTTTCCAAAACATCCTAAGAACGACCAAGCTTGGGTTACTACGGTCAGTATGGCTCTGATACCAACTTTGTGAGGACCCCGGTTTATTAGGCTTGTAATACTTAGTCATCCATTGACCCTAGCATTACAAATGAAATAACCCGTGTCTTCGAGATATGTATACTTCCCAGAAATGCAGTATACACACCCCTTTACAAAATCATGCATCAAGTTCATACAAGACATAGAACCAAGCACGGACTAGAATTAAAGACATACATAATATAGAGAGAGTTATTACAAAAGGAGAGGCCAACCGGCCAAGATAACCCAAAAAATCTAAATAAACAGCGGAAGCAAAAGTGCCATAAGATGGCCATAAACAAAAGCCAATTAGTGTGCCTTTACCCACAAGGCAACCAACCGGACCGCCAAGCTAGTCGTCAAACCCGAAGCACATCTCCCAAGAGTGAAGCCCTTAGGGCTCACCTTCTTTCTCTGCAACAAAGTTATTAAGCAAAGCAAATAAGTACAAAAATGTACTCGCAAGACTGACGTGTAATATAACAGAACTATAGTTTAACTACATGCCAGCTTTATTAAGTGGATGAGGCTTTGGACTTATTTTAGCATAAAGCAAGATTTCATTTGCAATATTTAAATAGATTCCAAAGCAATTTTGCAATTCATTTTACATTTGCAAAAACAACGAGACAAGTAACATAATAACAATAGACAACAACAAGCCCGAAGTGACTAACCCAATAGCCACCACAATAGCATGAACATCCATTCATACCAACCCATCAAGTTTTAATTAAATGTTGTAGTCTAGTTCTTGCACGACCTTACCAAGCATGTCCATAACCTAGGGCGAGGCTATTCAATAGTTTTAACCTGCAGGGTGTACCAATGTACCCACACGCCGCACCGCCTTTTCGCCACATGATTTAGCACACTTCCTTTGGTATGCCAGCACGGCTAAGTCCTACGAGGCATTTCCAATGAATGATGCTAGTTAAGAGCCGACACACCAAAGAGTAGGAGACTCACCACCAAGCAATCATGGGAGCTCTTCCTCTTATAAAAGGGTTTCATCAAGAAGAACCCATAACTAACACCTCCCAAAGTACTTAGCCAAGAGAGGTCCCATATCCCCTCGTGTGGTTAGCACGCATAAGCGCTTGGCTTAGTGACACAAGTAACTCGGTCCTTGGGGACCCAGGCACCATTCCATTCATACCCAACATATCACACCAACATCCATTGTGCCCAAGTCAAATACAGCTTTTGTTTTTATTTTTGTTTTATTTGTTTACAAAGTAACAAAACACAAGATGGACAAAATGGAATAAAAATTTTAGTGTGATCAAGGTCATCGACATAATGTCGACAACCGCCTATTTCTACCGTTATCTAAGCATTTCTAAGCATTATCCACGAAACTACTAGTTTATAAGAGTCCATCCATCGAACTCTAAATCGCAGCAAGATAGTCCTAGGCTTAGTAGTAGAGAATGAACATTTACCTACAGAATATGCATCTATAGGATTACTAACGACATTTTAACACAAAGTAGCATGCATACATATAAGTGAAACAAAGTATTAAGCTTTAAAGTAATGAGACAATAATGGAATATGATCAAACTGCTTGCCTTGCTGTGGCTGGTCACTATGCTGCAGAGAAACACTCACGGGATCAACCCACTTGTCGGCACCTAATCGAAAAGGCGAAAAGAACCGATAAGAACGACGAAAACCACAAGGACAGCACAGCAAACAAACTCCAAATGCTCTGAAATTTTTACAGAAGCAAGAGGATGATTTTTAGGGAATTTAGCAACAAGAACCAATGGATTTGGATTCTTAATGCAAAAGATATAAGCAAAACAATTCTGCTCAGCCCTAAAAATACCAAACTGCCACTATTAACTAATTTAATTATGACGCAACATTTTCCAGAAAGGTGGTGATACTGAGATTTTTACTGTAAAACCAGCACCTCATGAGATGAATAACACAATTGAGTTCATCTCATTTGGAGCTATTATGCATTTTCTATACTTTTTCAAAAACAAGAACTTGAACAAAATTAAAATGCACAAGAAAGTTTTCTGAAAATAGTGACATGCCTAATTCAGATTCTAACATTTAGATCAATAACAGAGAGAGCTAACAAAGTTGGATTCACTCAAAAATATCCTACAGAGCAAGACTTATGCAATTTACAAGTTAAAGGAATTGCTAGTACAACAATTAAAAGTTAGTTTTGAAAACTATTTGCAAATGCATGTTCTGGAGCTGAACTGAGCCCATAACCATTTTTAGATTAGAGCCCAGTCCAAACCAGAGCTATAGAAATTTGAATCACCCTATTTGGATTTAAATTGAATTAGTTATGCAATTTCAAAGTTCATACCTTTATTAGTTTACAAAATAAGTGTTCACCGGAATTTCTAAAAGCCAAAACAGAGGGGAGGACGTGAACCATTGATCAAAATCAAACGACCCAAGACCTCCAGAGGAAACGCATGCGCATCAAGCTTGAGTCCAGAGAACATGGGCCGTTGATCTTGGATCCAACGGTCCATGTCCTCCCCGCCACGCAACAAGAACGGAGGGAGGTCTTGGCCGCTGATACGCATCCAACGAACCACAACACACGAGGGAGGACCGGGACGGTCCAGATCAAACGAGGGAGGTCCTGAGCGGCTGAGATCTTCCAAAGGAAGGTCTAAACTATCAAGATCTCCCCAAGGAAGATCTACATCGTCAAGACCTCTCGAGGGAGGTCCTGGACGGTCTAGATTTTCCAAGGGAGGACTTCCATGGTTTAGATTGTCCTAGGGAGGACCTTAACGGCTAAGATGACCTCGAGGAGGTCCTAAGGGTTGCGATCTACCAGAGGAGGTCCCGACGGTTAAGATCTCACACGAGGAGGTCCTAACGGTCAAGATCTCACAAGAGGGGAGGTCTTGAACGGTCCAGATTACTCAAGGGAGGTCCTGGACAGTCAAAACAACAACGAAGAGGTCCTGGGCGGTTCAGATCCACTTGGGGGTGGTCCTGAACGGCCAAGATCTAACAAAGGGAGGTCCTAAACGCTAAAGATGACCTCGAGGAGGTCTTAAACGGCTCAGATCTCCACTGGGAGGTCGGGACGGTTAAGATTTACCCGAGGAGGTTCACAAAGGTTAAGAGGACCTCGGGGAGGTCCTACACGGTGGAGATCAACACAGGGAGGACTTTGACGGACACGATTCACCCGGGGAGGTCCTGTACGACAACAGCACAGGACGTCCCCGTCCGACAAAACCACCGAGGCAATCCAAGGCTCGCCGCCGGCGATGAGGACCTCGCCGGCGCCGACCAAGGACACCAAAAAGGTGCGCAATAATGTTGCGCATGCAATGGGACCATTCCCAAAGGTGGGGTGGCCTCTGAACGGCGATGAGCCGAGATGGGCGGCAAGAAAAACACACGCCAAGAGCATCACTAGAAATTAAAGCTCCGCAACCACATACAAGAGGGTGCCCGGCTCTTAAGGACTACCAGAGTTACCCGGAGGTCTTGAAGGAGCCGAGGAGGTTGGAGAAGAGGAGGACCGGCCTTTGAAGACGATGAGCTCCACGGCCAAGATCCAACTCGAAATTAAACCGCCTGTGGAGGCCGATAAAATCACGTTAGGGGTGAGCACTTTGGGTGATGATGTGCTCAAAAGGAAGCAAAGAGAGGGAGAGGAAGCCATCGAGCATCGCCACCGAGAAGCTCCAAGTCGCTTCAATGGCGCCAAGGAGGCCAAAGTGGTTTGAGTTCCTCGAACCGAGAGTAGAACGGTGAGGTGTGGAAAAGAAGCCAATGAAGGCAATGGGGAGGTTTTATACCCTAGGACATGGAGGTCGTGAGCTGGGGTTAAGCTCATGGTGAGCTTAGCCCATGGCGCGTCCATGGCCGACAAGACAATGGAGGTGAAGGGGCAGGTGTCGAAAGGCACCTAGGGCATGGCCTTAGAGCATGGCCTAGGGCGGAAAGGCACCGACATGCATTTAATGCGCCCAGCACGAGCCGTTGGGATTTGACAAGTCCTCGACCTCCTCATCGCCATGGCGCCTTGCGCCAGAGCAAGGAGATAAACAGACCTCATCTCATCCGCTGGATTAAAACCTGGGAAGGTCACAGCCCTAGATCAGGACTGGGGAGGTCGTGACCTTTAGATCACCACCACGCTGATGCGCAAAGGAAAAGGGGAGGTCACAACCATTGGATCTCCATCGCACGGTTCTATGTAATGTATCAGGAGATCGCGCGCGCAAAGGGATAAGAGGTCCCAGCCATTGATCTGAATCCATGGGCGTCGACCTGATGGGGAGGTCTTAACGATGCGCACGATACAGCCACGCGAGGTGGAGGTCATGGCCTTTGGATCTCAATCCAAGGGCGCATAACAGAGCGAGGAGGTCGTGGACGTTAATCACGACACTGAGGAGGTCGTGGCCGTGAGATGTTGATCGGACGAAGAACGAATCGAGGGTGGAGGTCGTGGCTGTTAGATCTGGATCTAACGGCCACGAAGCTCAAAAGTGGAGGTTGGGCATTAAGCACAACACAGAAAGAGACGGGGAGGTCATAGCGGTTGGATCTTTATCCAACGGCTACGAGATGATAACGGAGGTTATGGCCATTAGATTTCCACCTAACGGCTATGACCTCACGCGGGTGGGAGGTTTGATGCGATTGATGCAAAGAGGAGGTCATGGCCATGGATCTTTGATCCAACGGCACAATACCTCACGAGGTGGAGGACTTGGACGCTTGATAACGAGGGAGGTCATGGTCATGGATCTCGATCCAACGGCTATGACCTCAATGAGGCGGGAGGACCTCGCCGAGTTGGTTGTGAAGGAGGTCGTGGTCATGGATAGGATCCAACTCACGACCTCATGGGGGAAAGAGGAGGTCTGGCATTGCGAGCGAGGAGGAGGTCGTGGTCATTAGATCTCGATCTAACTTCACGACCTCCACAAGGTGGAAAAGAGGTCACCGAGCCAGGAGTGGGTTGGGTGCAACCCAATTTGGGAAAATGGCTCCGCCCAAAGAACAAAGGTATGTTTTAAATTCAAATTTATAATCACGAGACTTTGAGAATTATTAGAGATAGCAATTGAACTCCAAATTTCATGAAATTTTAACTGGAGCTTGCTGACATGATGATTAACCTTACATAGAATTTCCAGAGGTTTTTATGCAAAGAATTTTTCTCAGGAAATTCATAAAGGCTGTTCAAAGGTTCGCTTTTACCTCCAAAATTACCAAACAAGTTTTATAACTTATGATATTTTTCAGAGGGTCCCACATCAATTCTAGGACCAAGGAAAAATATTTCCAAAAGTTTGGCACAACATTTGTGACAAATAGAACATGAGTTTGACTATAGGTCAACAAGAGCTTTATGTTTTTGGATAACACCACTCTTGGACAAGGATTACATGGGAGTTAGGGGTTTTCAAGATGTGAGAAAAAGTTTTAATTTCTACACATTTAATTACATTTGAAACAAACACCTGCTTAGGTATTTGGGATGTTCTGACGCCCTTTGCCTTTCGGGTTAGCGCCATGCATACATTTCAGCACCAAATCACTTGCCCTGTCTTAT